>JAAGKR010004774.1:0-57608 GCA_011419295.1 Clarias macrocephalus | reverse complement strand
TGTTCCTTAATTTGTTATTTATTTTACTTAATTTATAATGGCTTAATTTACTAATTTATTTTATTTTATTCATTTCATTTATTTTATTATTAGGAAATTCAGAATTTGTATATTATTTCATCACTTTGTCTGGCTGCTTACATAATTTCTAAAAAAAAATTAAAAATAAAACCGGACATTATGATTAAAACACTCAGTACTTGAGTAGTCTTTTCACCAAATACTTTTTTACTCTTAATTGAGTAATATTAAGGATAACTACTTTTAACTTCTACTTGAGTAATATTATTTTGAAGTACAGCTACTCTTACTTGAGTACAATTTTTGGCTTCTCTATCCACCTCTGGAAGTGTATCATCTACTTGATATCATCATTTCCATTTCAGTTAGATTTGTTTTGTGGAAAAGTCCACTGGAAGTCATAACTTGAACATATACATGAGCTAAGAAGCTCAGACCATCAAGGTCAGGGGCTAAACTCCTCCACCTTTTCCCCTCTATTAACTATCACATCTCACCATCCAAAGACAGGGCAGAACTGAATAATAAAAATCCCCCTTGTTTCATGCAACCACAAGATTGGTTAATTCAATGGATCCGCATGATTCTGTCACTTCACTGCATTCTATTAAAAAAAATATATATATATATATTGTTGTTTTTGTTTTTATTCCTGATGTTACTAAACTTTTTTGCTAATTCAAAACATTTATATAAGCTTCATATATATACATATTTTATTTCATATAAATTCATTCAGTAATCTTTCCAACATTATGTTTATAGTAGATGTTTATATAGTAAGTTTATAGTAGATGAAGCTTTACATGCAGTCTTTTTGAGGCTTGCACAAGAATCTCGTTTGTTAATGTCATTCCTTCATCCCTTATTTTAGTGAATGGTCGCCTCACTCTAAATGGCTTGGAAACATGAATGGGCATAGGAGGTTACTTTAAGAAATGCATAAACTTAAAGCTTTCCAAATGGGTTACACAAAAGCATAATATAATAATTATATTTACAAGGTACTAAACACTTACCTAATGATTCTAGCGTACTTGTACATCTAACAAAATCTTAGAGCATTGGCTGCATGTGCATTTTATTGACCTCATTAATACCCGGTGGGGCTCACTTTCTGGTTTAACTTTGCTGTAGAGCAGACAGACTAACCAGTTACAGACCTATTTTAATTCCTCTTAGAGTCGCTGAGTCAGAATAGCTTTTGATCCACTCACTTCCACCAATTCAGGTACTGTAAAATCTGTCAGATATTTTATGGGTCAAACGTGTAAATCTAACACAGGTGTGCAGCGCTGTAAGAAATCACAGACTTGTGCTTGTAATGTTGGTGTCTAAACAGAATATATGATTTTTAAATCTGAAAACACAGAGTAGTGTCAAGTAGTAAAAAACAGATTATTATTTAGGGAGAAAATTAGAAATGGACTAAGGCTTATTTTACGAAGGGATAAAATATCATTAAGGTAGAGTTTTGGTAAATACAGATACTATACTGGGAACACTGGGCATGCGGCAGGAACACATTCTGGATCTGATGCATGTTCATTGAGGACAACCATGCATTTATTTGCACTCTCATTCACAGTTACAACAGCTATAGCATAACCAGTGCACCTAAATATTATACCTTATATAATATACCTAATATTATATAATATCTATCTATCTATCTATCTATCTATCTATCTATCTATCTATCTGTCTGTCTGTCTCTCTATGTCTGTCTGTCTGTCTGTCTGTCTCTCTATGTCTGTCGGTCTGTCTGTCTTATCCTCAGTGAGATAGGTCTAAATGCTCTCATTACTCTTCGGGGAACATTGTGAAGTCAGAGTATTACCTGTTGTAGGACTAGGCCTTAGGCCTTGTTAATGACACAGCACAAAATTACACATGATTTCCTGGTTTGCTTTAAACGCAGCAAGTACAGTCAATTTCAGAGCTAAAATATAATTTATAATTTAAGCATATCCACATGTACTATAGATCCAGTGCAGACAATATTGATCCTGGTCAGTGTATGGAGCTTCCTGATGGTGCTTGCTTTGATGGCACACATACAGTATGTGTTTGAAATATAGTAGCATGGCTGTGCATCTGTTTAAATGCCTTTACAAGTGAAGGAACCCACTCACTGATGTCTTCTGAGTAAATACAGAGTGTGGTAGTAGCGTCACGCTGCAATTATTCTATCAAGTGTAAAACATCCATCTGTTTCTGAGGGAAGTAATTGGCAGTCTCTTAGTTTCGTTTAGATGGATAGTAAAGGACTACAGACCATTTGGTAACTCAGGTTTGTCTCAGATATACACAAGCAGATACATTAAGTGGAATTTAAGGAGAAGGAGAAGACCGCTTTAGGGTGAACTTAAATAGAGCAGATTTGGCCTTTGAGAGAATTAAATCAAATCATTTATTTGTATTTATGGTGACATGGGATCGTTTGGGGCATGCTTTTAAACACAATCACTCCTTTGCACTGGAGAGATTCAGTTATTAATCTTTAATAACTGCTTGATTGTCCATGATGGACCTGGAACGAGTCTCACAAACAGTGCGCTAGAATTCAACCTGGAGTAAAAGAAAGCTTAAATTATTATTCCACAGATTTTTTCTTTGCCTTTGTTATAAAGTAGTTTATTTTATATACATTATGTGTGTACGCTTGCATTTAATAGGCTTTATAGGCGCTAAATGTCCCAATAATGGTGAATTATTGAAGTTAATTTTAGGGTCAACATACAGAAAGAGAGAGAAACGAATGAACAGAACCTCTTTAACCTTGTTAATTACCTCTTTATCCATGCTTTACTTTTGTAAACTGTTGGTCATCTATATGGTAGTGTGTAGGAGACAGTGAGTGGTAGTGCTCAAGAGAGAAGGAAAGTGATCATTCTGCATAGCAACCGTAGGACTACTATGGTAAGAGAGGGAGAGAGAAAGGGTGAAATGTTGTCACACACTCATTCATTTCAAAGGAATGGAAGGAGCTGATTTAAATGAACGCCATAACACACATAACACACCTCTTTTTTTTTAACACTTCACAAAACCTCATAGTGCTCATAGTAAGATTATACAGATATTTAGATGATACAATGCTGCAGTGCTTATTGTGTACTTGCACCATGGTACCCACAGACCTAATATCAACTGATGATCAATTTTATTATTATTTAAGCAATTTATACCGCTCTATGACCACATCGCATGCTCTTTTAAAGTGGTCTCATAAAATGCATGCCTCTTTTATTTATTCTGCTTACGGTGCAGGTTTTTAACAATCGCGTATGGTAATTGTAGGTGTGATCTACACAGCACTGTTTTAACTAGATGCTCATTATACCATTGTATTATATCATTGAAAGTGTCCAAATTATGCAATGCTAGTTTGATCACAATGTGTGTACTGTATTTGTCATGCGCATGTTTAAGTATAGTGTAGTGATAGTGCTTTTTGAACATAGTCTCTGATGACATTTGTAATCCACTTCCCCTAATGGAAGGCCACGCCCACAAATGACTGTAAAAAAGGCTAAGAAAACTGATCCACCTTGAAGCCTGCTATAACTCTCCATCCATCCAACCTCTCTTCTTGTCTTTCTGCTTTCACTCTCACCCCCCCCCCCCTTCCCCCCAGCCCCATCCTCAACTCCCCCATCCCTCTATGGTGTGGTCATGCTCTTCAGCATGGGTGGTTTTGCCCATGTGTCTAACAGAAAGTCATGGCCCCTGCGGTGTACTAATGGGTGTGCAGTTTACAGTTGACTTTTGGCTGAGCTCCACTTAAAGGGACGTGTTTCCCTTTAAGGATTAAAATGCGGTCTGCAGCCATGCAGGAACCTGCCGAAGGGGATGATGATGGGGGAAGGGCTGCATGCTACCTCTGCATAAGCAACCTCTGTGCATATATATATATATATATATGCATATCTACTGTAACATTATGAAAATAAATGACCAGGCCATAATGTATGAAGCATTTTGGTTCTTTTATCAGTAAGAGATTTTCGTTATCTACCATATCTCTCATATATATGCAACCAAGTAAGAGTGATGTGTTTTAATGCTAATAAACGTTATATGGTACCTGTATACAATGGAATGAAATCTAACCGCATCCCAAAAACCAGTTGCAATTTACTGCTTGTAATTAATTGTGTTAATTATTAGATATTTACAAATGAACATTTTCCATGTGGACTTCATGAACAGTTCAGTTAAATATAATCAAAAGAGATAAACAGATTTAAACTGCATTATGAGCAAAGGTTATTTCTGTATTATCACAATTTGAGACATAAAGGTTTTTTAAATCAGATAGCAGTTTTAACAAAGACATTTGAAGTCGTTTAGTTTTTGCCGTTTCAGTGGACCATGCTGAATAATTTATGCGCCACTGAGAGAAAGAAACATTAAAGACAGTAGAGGTACAGGATTTGAAATACTGGGACTCTAGTCTGTGCTGCACACTGTAATCATGGAAAACAAAATGACTCATTTCCATAAAATGTAGAAGTTTGTGACTCTTACTGAACGTATGAAAATGCCTCGTTTCCCTTGTGGTAAATTCCAGTAGTCGAGCATGCATGGTGATTTTAATAAACATATCATTATAAATCTTAAAGTCATGTGCTAGTTGCACTCACGTATCACTGTACGTATATTTGACCAAATCGGAATAATGACTGGGTGTCATGTCTCTGAGACAGCGATGGTGGTTTACTGAAGTCTTGTCTGATGTGATGTCAGATCACAACCTCTGATTAGGGACCTAAAACCAAGTATTTTCTACAAAGAGTTACGATATAATGAAATGCATTATTGTTAGCATTGTGTGAATTTTCCTGTGGCATAGAGGACACACGTTCAGCAAGTCAGAAAAAAAAAGGACAAATAAAATATTCCAAGGAAAGAAGAAATTGAGGCACAAAGGAGGATTGGAAAAAATAAAGAAGTTGGCTGTAATGGTATACTGGGGGCTTTAAGCTGTGTGTGTGTGTGTGTGTGTGTGTGTGTGTGTGTGTGTGTGTGTGTGTGTGTGTGTGTGTGTGTTTTTATCACACTTGTAAGGAGGGAGGGATGGAGAGATGAAGGGTGGCGGGAGGGAACTAATCTAGTGGATGAAGCGAGAAGCAGTCTGAGGGTGATGCCTCATAAGGTATATCACTTCATTCTGTCCTTGTAGAAGAAAGCGCTTGTCTTTCTTCCTTTCTTTGCTTTGGAAGCACTAATGTGCTTCTCTGGTGTGATATTCCATCATGACTGATGCACCGTAGATGAGATTACTCATCGTGTCTTTCTTACTAAGAGCATCTTAGCATTTCATTACTTCATTCCATTTTTTCAGAGCGAATCCCCTCCAGGTTGATTGTTCAGCTGAGTGTCTGCGATGTGAATGTGTGTGATGGAAGCTGAAGTGAGAGCCAGCAGCTTTTCTCTGCCCTTTGTGTAACTCCAGCTCGGATAAGATGCTGTTGCTTTTTCTGTCTTCGAAACGTTCCCAAATGCTCCATTGACTGGAGGAGAAGCCTAGCTTACAGAGCACCCGTTTTTCTCTGCTATGACCCTAAACAATGGATATTAACCTGCAGTCACATCGCCTCTACTTCTCCAAGATCTTCTGTGACACCAGCGCTCAGGTCATTGAGTATAAGCTCAGGTATGTTTGTCCTCTCTCCAGCTGTCCGGTGTGGCTGCTCTGAGTTATTGAGAGGAATTCTAATTGAGTGATTCTGATTAAAACAGTGCGACTGGAGGTTGAGTTGAGTTGTGGTGGAAGTGCTGTTCATGAGTTAACAACTGTGATTCTTTTGTACGTTTTTGCTGCCTTGTTGATGTTTTCTCAGGATGCATTGTGGGGTCATATTGTTACAGTGGATGTCACTTGAGGAATGTGATTAAATATTTTCAGCTCTTTCTTTGGCCACAAAAGATGGAAGATTTAGGAGGACAGTTGAATGACTTGAGGGTCAAGGCTTGAGGTTTGATAGGAATTGGGCATAGATGCAAATAATTTTTTTTCTATATAATGTCATGGATATATTTTATTTGCATCTATATACTGCATATATATACATTTTATTTGCACCTATGCCAAATTATGATATAGAATCAATATTAGATTAGAATAGAATAGATTATATTAGATTTATTGTCATTGTGTACGGTACATGTGCAGAGCCAATAAAATGCAGTTAGGTGGAAATAAAGTTAAAACGTTTATGCAGATGGTATTGATATCCAGAAGTGACTCTCTCATAGGCTATACTATATATGTCATATTTTTTAAGCAAATAGCCTGTATAGGCCTATATATATATTATATTACTGCATACTTATCAAAGCAATTCCACACTAATCCATACATCTTTGCTAATCTATACGTCTTTACATCACAATTAGGTTAAAATTGTCTTATAACAAGCCAACCTAAATCCATATCTATTCATTATTTCGGCTTCATCTAAACCTCTAATCAACTTCTTATCCCACTCCGCTTGCATAGTTACAGCTGATTTAAAGAGATTTAAAGAGAACCCAGAGATGTTCATTATACTAATCAGATTTTATTGCTCTGATGATTGTGACCTTCCTTCTGAGCTGTAGAAGAACTTACAGCTTATAAAGCTGCCATTGGATTTTGAGCTTGACACTGTTAGTGTTGCTTGGAGGCTCAAAAATAATGTGTTTGGCCGGTGTATGTATTTGTGTGTGTGCGTGTGGGTTTGGAGGAAAATTATGTACGCACACAGTGTATGTTTGCTTTGGACGTAGAGTTAGCGATTGTTCATACAGCATGAGGATTGTATTTCTGGCACGGATTCTGAAACCGTGTCCTTGCCCGGGAGCAGAGATATTGTTTCAGCACATTCTTTCAATCTGATCCACTGAATATGTGATGAAAGTCATGCAGCTAATTTTAGTAGTTGATGAAGGCTGTGCCATTTTGTGGTGCATAAAGGAAAGCATGGAGTTTCATGCTGGTTTAGGAGTGGCAAAAAGTCATAAAGGTATTGACTGTGGAGTTGACTACATTCTGGCGGTGTTATTGTAGCTGGGATGTGTTTTTTTTTTTTAGAAACGGTTTGTGCCGCCTTGGAGCATAGTTGTGAGGTTTGTGGTCTTGATGTGCCAGTGAATGTTATTGACATAATAAAGATCAGCTGGACGTGAGTTAGAGGAGGACAGCTTTATTATCAGGCCGCAGACATGTCCGCTTACTGTATGATCAACAAAAAAGGTTATTAATTCAGCTGGGAAAGGACAAAGGGAGAGGGGAAAAAAGCAGAAAGGGTAAAGTGAGAGGTGATGGTCAGATGTCTCGACGGGGCAGAGGTGAAACACTAATAAATGAATAACGAAAGAAAGGGAGATCAGTACATATGAAATAAAATTGATAATTAAAAATAGAGAAGATGAATGTGTGTGTGTGTGTGTGTGTGTGTGTGTGTGTGTGTGTGTGCGCACGCTCTATAAGTGAGAACAATGTAACAGAATTGATGCTACAGAAACCTTTGTACTGCAGGATTCTAAAACCATGGAGACGTGGTGCTTCCCAGCATCCCATAATACAACTGCCCAAGTCTCCATGGCAACCACGCCACATGAGAACAAGCAATGTATCTTGTCTCCTGAAACAGCGAGCGGTAAAGGGACCAACCGTGATCATTTCTGATGTATGTTCATTTACCGTCCGTGTGTTTTCACGGATTTTTGCGTGGAGGTAGCAGACTGTAGGCGTTACAATTTCATCCTGAGGCACATAAACAAAATAAATCAAATGAAGTATGACAGGTTTAACTATTTCTTATGCCATATAGGTGCGCAAGAAGGAATAAAACCGGAAAATAAATACATAAAACATAACTGAGTAAAAGCTTACACGCTTTAGGGTGTTTAAGCCATATGGTACTTGATTAGCTCTTGCTTACGGCCTCAGTGCTCAAAATGGAACACGGAAAACTGTGGTCTAAAAGAAAAAGGTTATCACTCCATCTTTTTATAGTTTTTTTTCTGTTTAATTTAATTATGTTTATTTGTAATACTGTTTATTTAAAATAGATTTGTGTCTGTCAGAACCCAATACATTATTCAGATGAGATTCTTTTGAAACAGGATGTCTCCCAGGTTTAGCGCTGGATTGTCTTTGCTCTTGAATCGCTTCTAAATGGCCAACATAGTGATTTTATTATTATAGCAAC
The DNA here is from genome assembly GCA_011419295.1 of Clarias macrocephalus. NCBI lineage: Eukaryota > Metazoa > Chordata > Actinopteri > Siluriformes > Clariidae > Clarias > Clarias macrocephalus. The sequence continues at coordinate 49,383 of JAAGKR010004774.1, read as the reverse complement.
CATTCGCAAATATTGTGTATGAATTGATTGCTGCTAATGACGAAGGCAGCATGGTGGCGTCTCAGGTCCATGTGCATGGAGTTTGTATGTTCTCCCCATGCTTGGTGGGTTTCCTCCCACAGTCTAAAGACATGCAGGTTAGGATAACTGTTGTTCCCAAATTGCCTGTAGTGTGTGAATGACAATCAGGCGTCGAGCTGGTTCCTTAAATAACTGCCAAAGAACGATGGATATATCTCTAGGGTGGGGAGGATTTGATGCCTGATGTGCCAGCTGGCATGTTGGTGGACCAAAATAAAAATCTTCTAAATACTGATGACCAAATACGTTTGAAGATCAAATTTGTCTTGGCGTTAAGGGTTGAAGGAGGCTGAGTATAATGTCATCTCTATGATTTGCACTTGTTATAACTCATAACCCACGGCTCTCAGATTTTCTGCTTTCCAGTTAAAGCCTCTTAAAGCTGACTGTTAATCCAAGGAAAAGAGGCTTAATGCAGTTTATACACGGTAATTAGGTTAAAATGTTGTTATACGGTACGTCCATGAATGTTGAAAATATGCACCCTGTTTGTCCTGTACGCCATCATTCTATTCTTTCTTTGGGAAAGGGAGCATGCATGGCTATTCATTCCTATTTCCCATACTGTATAATCCGTGGGATTATTACTCAGCCTTTGAAGATGTTTTGCAGTGGGGAAGTAAAATCTTCTTATTGAAGTCAGCGATTGTAAAACGTCCAGCTTGTGTAGGCTGTGAGCAGAATTTAGACACCGCCAGTGATGCCTTTAGTGGACCTTGTGTACTTCCAGATCGTACATTATTTTAGTGACTGGCTGTGTGTTATTTTGTGATACAGTGTGTGATGAAATACCTACGGTACACTGTCTATGCTTAATTTCGGTGAAGGGAAGTTACCTTTAAATAACTGGTTGAACTTAACTGGACATTAAAATACTGCCAGTATCCCAAATGATCAGTACAGTCACTCATTAGGAATTAAACAGTGACTGCCTAATGAACCGAGTTGCTGTGGTTTGTGTCTGTTTAGTGAACATTAACTGAAATTAGCTTTTCTCTTTTGTTGTGTCATTCATTGAGTGACAGTCTACTTGACTGGACATGAAGCAACAGGAAATAAGCACAGCATAAACATTCGCAGTAATGGATGGGTTTAGTCAACGCCCAGCTCAATGCATTGCAACCCAATACACAATGTAATAGACATTTGGATTTAAAGCACTGTGCACAAGCTTGTATACCACTGCACTGCTATATTTGTTTATTGTTTAATTTAATAAATCAACACAGCTATACATTGCTATAATTTAATGAAAAAAGCTATAACAAGAAGTACATTTAGAGTTTAGAACATTTATGACATTTCCAGACGACCTTATCCAGTGCGAATTACATTTCATCTCATTATACATCTGAGCGGGCCTTGCTCAAGAGCCCAACACAAGCGACGGTGGGGTTTGAACTTGGGACCTTCTGACCAGTGGGGCAATGACTTAACCACTAAACTGAACTACTAAACCCATTAAACATTTATGCTTAAATGATTCATAAGTCACTGTCAGTACTAGGCAAGTCATTTTCAGTCCAGCAGCTGTACTATACCTGACCAGTTTTAGAAGAATGTTTTTGTTTATTATAATCCACACAGTGATCTATGATTTATTCAAGCATAAAACCATCTAACATGAAGACATGAACCAGTGAGAAACAGGATGACAGATGATCAGGATGGTGATTAGTATACTGGTGATGCTGAACGCTGAGTGATTGAAATAGACGAGAGGGGAAATGAGGTCGCTGCTGAGGTTGTTACATAAAAAAATAATTAATTTAATTGTGTCTTTAGGCACCTGTCCTAGTAAGACGTCTGTTCCAGGTTCTTTAATTTAATCTACATTATTTAAATTCATATAAAGAAATTAGGAGTGGCTCAAGGGGTGGCACTGTTCCACAGTACTGTACATGAAATAAGAGTCATATGTGAAATAAGTCAAACGTTTAAATGTTATGCATAGAAGCAGTTATAAAACATGGATTGACATTTCTTATAGGAAAGTAATAATAAACAAAAAGGTGGTGTGATGTAGCATCAGACTAATCATTTTGATTGATAATAATAATAATAATAATAATAATAATAATAATAATAATAATAATAATTACAGGATAAAGGGTTTTTCAGTAGCAAATGTGTGTATATAGAAAAAAATGTTTGTTCACCACATACTCAATGTTGAGCAAGATTGAAGTTAAAGCGAAGCCGAGGACTGAAGAAGTTTAAGACTGAATCTTATTTATGGTAGCTCTTAAACCTGGTACCCAGAGAAAGGCAGAGCTGGGTCACATTACAGGAAACATCTTATTGGCTTGTTTAAGCCTCAGGCATTACAAAAAAAAAGGAAAAGAACAAACAGCAAGAGTACCTGCACACTGGAGACCTGTCTGATGTTTTTTAAAAAATGACTAAAAAGTCAATTTTGTATAATAGGTCCCTTTTAAGCTAACTGATATCCGACGTTATCATACAATAAGACCAAAACCTTTATGCAAAATCTCAAGCATTGTGAAGATGATAGCGTCAAGTCGTAGTTGCAGTGTTGGCTTCATTACATCTTTGAAGCAACTTGCGGTATTAGATTTAAGTAGCTGGGCTCAGGCGCCCTTGCACACATTTCCCTTGTCATCATCGTGTCTTGATGAAAATAGCCGCCCAGCGGTTCACATGCTCTGTCACAACTGCATGAGTCATTATTCGCTAAAGTAGTGAAGTGAATAATGCCTGATTGTCTTATTATAAATCATGGAATAGCAAGGTGATAAGAGGGAAGATGTGACAGATTGATCATTCTCAGAGTGGCACACCAGACTGCTCACCTTAAATAAATTTCGCCTGAGCACCATAAATATCCAACCGTAGAAGAATTAGTCAAATTCTGTAAAATCCAGGGTTAGGCATTACCCAGTTGGCCAAGCCTCTTCTGCTAAACCCAGATCAGTGGGTTAGAGATGTTAAAGCCTGTGCGTCAAACAATGCGAGTGACTGTAGTGCTCAGTCAGCTGTAATGTTGCCTGGGAAGGATATACAGATGCTTCCAGAGCATTTCAGTCAACACAGGCATAAATTCTGAATACACACACTAAACCAGCCTCTATTACCAATGTCACGATGTATAGTTATTGTAACAGTGGATCATACTCTACACTCTACACTCTACTCTACACTACATTCCTGTACTCGATCTAACATTAGACTATGATCAAGACCTCACTGTGCACATTTTCCCAACAGTGTCCTGGATTGTGATGTCCGGTGAGAAAAGATTATATGCCAAATATAAAAGATTATATGCCAAATACAGTATGTGCCCCAATGAAATTTGTCTATAAGAGATCACTGAAAACACCATGGGGAGACAAAGATGAAGACAGGAGAGACAGTAAAGATTGCAAACAGTGTTGCCGGGTCCTCCTTTTCCTCCTTATTTAATTAGTGGCGTCTTTTGAATTACATCTATACATTGCAGGACCCACTGACAGATTCACAGACTCCTATTCTCTCTTTTGCGAATCTACTAGTTTCCTTGTAGTCATTCAGTGCCATGCATTAAGGATAAATTGCAAACCGATTCCATGATCATCATAAAAAAATAATCACATGAAAACTAGAAATAAGAATGACAGGTAGACATCAATACAATTCTTAATGTCCTTTTTGCCATGCATTCCTCTTGTCCCTGTTTTCAGAGTGTCAGTGACGTGTTAAGTTAGACATCCATGATTTATGACAATATTCGTATTAGCCTGGGGAAGTCCTTCATGGTAAAATGTTTTCTACTATGCATAGTTTTAGAAGCTACAGACTTTCCCTAAAATGAAATTTGTTCCTGTTTTCTCAACCAGAGATAAGGCTGTAGCATTGATAATACTATCAAAAGGTAACGGATTTATGAATTATATTAGATAATTCAGTAACGGTGACATGTAACGGGTAATGCAGACCAATACAGGACCTTGGAGAAAGATGTACTTAGGGAAACTTGTCATTGTCAGTGCTAAAATGTGTTGTATGATGCTCTCATCTGGTCCTGGTTTGCTTTGTTTGATGACTCTTGCCTTTTTGTTGTTGAAATTATAAGTCTGGAATTGCCCTTTGGATTGTTTTTGTGTTCTTGAATAAAATTTTAGCATTTCCATCCCTCCATCTAGGAACATCTGTAGTCCAATTAGGGACTGTAGAGGCCAACGGGAACCATTGGATTTATTTCCATTTTTACAACCGTGGTAAGACCTCCAGTCAGCATGCACACACTATGGGCAAATAGGACGTAATTAGCCTAATCTGCATGTCTTTGGAGTAGATGGAGCGGAACCCACCAAGTACAGGGAGAACATGAATCATCTTCAGCTTTGTAGATTGATGTCTTTATATCCAGCATGCAGGGCGCAAGACATACTCTAGAAAGGGGTTTGAAATCTTCAACATGCAGTCTGGGGAAAGTGGGAGATCTATAAGCAAGAGGTGATAATGCGAAGATGAGATGTGTGCACTGACCACTGACACAGAATTATCTACGAGAGGTACGGGGATGTGGCTGTGCCAGCGTGAGATCTTTTGGGGGGGGGGACATACCGTCTGCTTCACACAGCCTAAGGCCACACATACATACTGTACAAACTAAAAAAACACTCATCACTCAACACAGACAGCGTGCCTGCTGGCTGCACTACTGCACCCCTTGCTTAAACACAGACAGATGCACATGCACACACATGCACACACACACACACACCAATGCAAAACTGGGACATCCTCTGCGGTTTTGTAGTAACGGTATGTGTGTGTGACAAAGCAAATCTCAGTCCTGCCAGATCAGAAGACGGGCCACGTGTATAATTCATACAATCAGATTTGATCATAAATTCAGGGATTTGCCTTAATGTTATATATTAGGAACAAATCACTTATAAACACTGAACTAATCTGAAAATGCTCTTACACATTTGAAAACTGAAAAGGACATCTTCATGCAGTATGTTTTGGCTCAATGGTATAGGATTTAGTGTAAATGTGGACTTACACAAATATGAAAGATATTTTTTTAATGTAGGGCCATAAATACTGGATATACTGTATAATTTTTTAATACAGTAATTCATAATTTGCTAAATGTTTATTAATGTTTCAGATAATGTGGTGTGAAATACAGCGCTCAGTGTGAGTGTGTGTATGTCAAGCTGTGTGTACATCGCTCCTTTTAGTATGTAGGTTGCCTCCAGAAAATCTTTCCATGGTTCCTCTCTCTCGCTCTCTCTCTCGCTCTCTCTCTCGCTCTCTCTCTCGCTCTCTCTCTCTCTCTGGCTCTCATCACATCCCTTTACTTGCCAAGAACTACTTTTAATATTGGCCAACGCAAACACATTTGGAAAACTAAATTAAAAAGCTCACATGCCTGTTTAGAGAAGGAGAGCTGCTACTGTAGACTGAATTAGTCTCTAAGTCTTACATGTGGTTATTTATAACCAGGCTGTCTGGTGAGTGTACAGTTTTCTTCCCAAAAGGAACAGGATTGTGTTTCAGTCAAATTATACCGAGAAACTGTATTTTTAACTGAACTGCAGAAAAAGATGAATGACTTCAGCAGAATACTTTTAGCATCTAGTAGATGGAGTCAAATTACAATTCATCTTGTCCATTCCTTTTTTTAAAAGCACTGTTACAGTACATGCACAGCCTCTATATACAGTACAAATACAGACTGTATATGTAGGCAAACCGATACATTACAGTATAAAAATAAACCTGTAGCTGAACAAATATGGATTTGTTTATTGCACTAGCCAAAGTTTCTCAAGGCTCCTGTCATTCGCCTCTCATTCTCAGTCCATTTTTGCAGGCAGATGAAGTTTCTGCTTCTTTTCCTCATTTCAGTGCTTCACTATTCCACATTCCTCTCCCTCTTGCATTCTCTTTTTTAATCTAGCTCTGTCTCATGCTTTCTCTCCTCCTTTTATTACACAAGCAACAGCCTTGTCAGAAAGTTTCACTCTTACTTTCAACAACTTTAGCCATTAAAACCCGACTTACACCTTGCTGTCTGAGTGTTAAATCATGATTCTCTTTCGTGGATGGACTAAAGTGGAATGCACGCTTAACAGCAGATGTACATTTAAGCTCTCCGACTGTCCACTTCAAGAGGGCTGAATCACATTTAACCAGATATTGCTGTACATAAGGGTATGGTAAAGACATTTGTGTTAATTCAATTATGTAATCATATTTCATAATCCAGAGGATGGATCAGCACCTATGTAGGTTTTTACTTTCATTAAATAGCAATTTTCCTTGCTATATGCAAAATATATGCATATTTCTTAAAATCATTTCATCATTAATATTTTGCATATAAAAAATATGCAAAATATTAATGATTAAATAATCTTAAGAAATGATGAGTCTTTAGGTGTGACCTCATTTCCAAAAACACTAAAAACATTTTAGTCCATGATGACCAACTCATAATTAGTATTCATAATATCTTTTGGTTATTGGTAAGTGTAAGCCATATACTTGTACATCACCATGAATGTGGTGAAAAATGTAACTGGAAGACGTAACTAAAACTGTTTGGGTTGAAGATCTCTTAAAAGATTATTAAAAGATGCCAACTTCCTCTGTCTGATTTATTAAATGTCACCTAATAAGAAAGATAAGATTAGAAACATAATAATGACTGGTCAACTTTCAACCTTAATAGCAAACTTAATTGTATTACAATTACGGCTGTCAATATCAACGGGTTAACGCATATAATTAATCTGGAAATGTTAAAACGCAAATTAGTCATATGACCAAGGTTGACCCTAATGGCTTCCCATAATGGCAGCGCAGTTATTACTAGTTGCTATTAAAATTGGTTGACTGTAAGAGCAACAACCCGTGAAGCTGAATCATTCTGTTCCTTCAATGCCAATGTCTCTGTCGTCAAACTTGTTATTGGACCTTTATCGCTTTCTGTATCACCATTTCATCTGGTGAATTTTGCACTGGTTTCAATAATTGTTTAAAAGTGACTGGATTTTTTTACTTAAGGCAGCTCTATGTTCATAGACTCTCTACCAATTATGCCTTCTTTGTTTTTCATGTGCCTTAGTGAGCAGAGTATTTGCCAGGCCCGGGCCTCTGTAATGGTCTACGATGACACCAGTAAGAAGTGGGTGCCCATCAAACCAGGCCAACAAGGCTTCAGCCGTATCAACATCTACCACAACACTGCCAACAACACCTTCCGAGTGGTGGGAGTCAAACTGCAGGATCAGCAGGCGAGTGAACTTTTATTCCTGTGTGTGCTGCTTGCAAGAACAAGCTTTAGAGAAATCTGGTAGCAGAAGTGTGTTGAAAGGATGCTCAGTATTAGTGCCTGGGATGACCACAACACTACAGGCTTTTGATTATAGTAGTCGTAGTAGTAGTAGTACAGTATGCAGGTCAGGCATAACTGTTTTGGGAAAATCATGTAGGATCAGTTATCAATGTAGTATAGCCAGATTCATGATCCTTAACCAGATCATGATCCTTAACCACCTTACTGTTGACTTTTTTTCTTTTTCAGGTTGTCATTAACTACTCTATTGTAAAGGGGCTAAAGTATAATCAAGCAACACCTACATTTCACCAGTGGCGTGATGCCAGGCAGGTGTATGGACTCAACTTTGCCAGTAAGGAGGAGGCCACCACATTCTCCAACGCCATGCTGTTCGCCCTCAATGTGCTCAGCACCCAGGATGGAGGTGAGCCTACGCACAGGGCAGTACACAGGATTACATCATGTTCATGTTCCTTGACCTGTTGGTTCTGGAACTGCATTTCTTTCATCCCATCAGTAGTGTTTAATATCATCAGTGTGTACGAAGGACACTTTGACTAGGTTGTATGACTAATCAGTGGTAGCTCAGGTAGTTCAGGAAGTGTTTAGATCAGCAGATTATAGCGCAGAATGCATACAAAAAGGTCATTTAAGTGCTAAAAGACGTGCAGGTGAAATACAGTACTTTCAAAATGTGGAGCTACACAACTTAATGCAAAGCATGCGTCAGACAGAGGTGGAAAGAGTAATAAACTTTTGTACTCAAGTAAAAGTACAGTTACTTCAGTGAAATTTTACTGAAGTACAAGTAAAGTTACCAGTATAAAAATCTACTCAAGTAAAAGTAAAAAGCTCATAAAAATTTACTCAGAATAAAAGTTACTGAGGTATTTTTTTTAACAGTGGAGGTGGGATGGGGGATTCTAGTGTAGCCCAAAAAAGACAAGCGGATATAAATCTCAAACTAGTTGACACTTATGCATAATAAATCTGTTTCCTTCCTTGTGCTTAAAAATCAGTGGTCGCTTAAGTATGGCCAGGGGTTTACTTCATAACAATTTGATGGCATTCTGTTCTTGTGAATTTAGCACGTTTGTTCTCCTCACCCATCAATCAATCAGTGTTTTCCTGGATGCAATTTTTAAAATTATTTTTCATTTTCATAATTTTTTTTTACTCAGTAGCGAATAAGATTTAAAATGTAGCAAAGTACAATATTTCAAACAAAACCTACTTAAGTAAAAGTAAAATGACAGATTTCAAAAACTTTAAAAAGAAAAAGTACACAAAAAAAAACTACTCAATTACAGTAAGGTGAGTAAATGTAATTCATTACTTTCCACCTCTGGCATCAGATATATTGTGATGGTGCATTTTTTTTATTGAAAAAAAAAAAATTAAAATCCAAAAGAGAAAGATCCTTGTCCTTGTGTACCTGCGCACACAGGGTACTAAGGTTGAATTAAAGTCTCTTCAGTGACTTGGATCATTTGAGACATGATTCATTCAGACTAGTTCAGTAATTCAATGCATGATTTGCTCAGATGTGGATCCATTTTGAGTAAAAGAGTAAAAGTAGCCGATTAGTATTTTTGTCATTTCATGATGTGTTAATATATCCGGATTAAATTTATGAAAAGATTTATTGACTCGAGAGTTGTAAATGTAGATTTGCAGTCGCATATACCACAGTACTAAAATCTAAAACAGGAGCTAACTATAAAATAAATCTATGTAAATGATCTGTGATGATAGTCAGTCTTGGGTCCAATATGTGCAATGTCAATTTGCAGTTACAAAGCCCGTTAGAAGCAACTGCACAAAAGACGATTTTCTTCCACTAATTCCTCCATTCATTCATAAGTATAAAAACAGTTAATTACAAATTAAGCATATCCACAATGCACATTACACACATGCACTTAATTCCACTAGAGCCCTTATATAACGACACTGGCCTCACATAAACTCCTCTACTCATCTTTATCTTTTGACTTCAAGGAAAACGCAAAAAGGACAGAAAAGTGTAAAGTAATGACAAGATCCAGTGTGATATTATACAGTATAAGATAAAAAAGGATTTTTATATGTTTTGACATGGTTATAGGTGTAACTAGATAAGTCTGCAGTGGCTAGGGAGGGATTAAGCCTGGCTGTAATGAAATCCTGTACTGATGATCACCGGGAATTGGGATGTTTTAATCAGGAAGAATCAGGACAATAGCAAATAATCCCCATGTAATCATTCCTGTCGCCTGAAGAAGTGTTTGATATCTTCATCAGTGTGTTCATGCATAATGTTCTTTCAGCTGATGAGATTTTCACTTGGAAAGGGCTCTAGACGATTTGGCTGGCTTTCTAAATAACACGCATAACCATTCGCAGCAGACGCTGGTGTTATCACATTTTACACGGCACATTGTGATCGACAACTTTACCAGAGTTCTGATCACCTCAAGCTTTTCTACTGTGCAGCAATCTGGGCAGGTAGCCTGCATGACCATGTGGAGCTCAGGAGGCCCTCTAAAGGTGTTTACTGAGCATTACATCACAGGTGGCGTTGACAGACTTGGTTCACGGGAAGCACTTAAACAATGAAGTTAAATGTAATAAGCAGGAACGCGGCACAAGCTTTCAATGTGACTGGAGTCAATCAGGGTATGTGGTGGCCTGGGTCAGTTCTTCACTTGGAGATGATTCTATATGTTTTCTACAGTTATATAAGGATTCAACTTAGCTTAAACTACAGATTTAAATATGTTACAAATATAAATCCCTTTTGCAAATCTGTTTTTTAAAGTCTGGTCATACAAAAAAGAAACAAAAAACAAGAACTTGCATTGAAAGATGAATAAAAATAAATGACACGTAAAACATCTGCCTTATATTGATTTCATTTGCATTTAACAGGTAATAAATTACTAAAAATTATAAAAATAAATTATAATAAATTATAATAATAATTTATAATAAATTATAAAAAAAATTATAAACATATATTTTTTAATTCTTTAAATGATGCCTATATTTATACATATTATAACATTATTATAGCAATTATCATTTTTTTTTGTTGTTGCAAGTCAAATAAATTGTTGTTGGTCTTTCCGCTGCTCCCTGCAATGGGCCGCCACAACAGACAATTCGGTCCGCACACACAAGCTTGGCACAAGTTTTACACCAGATGCCCTTCCTGACGCAACCCTCCCATTTGATCTGGGCTTGGGACAGGCACTTCATCCAGTTGCTGGGAATCGAAGCCGGGCCTTTCACATGGCAGGCGAAACATCCACCACTGAGCCACCAGTGCCCTATTGCCCTGATGACGTCAGACACAAAATCACTAGTCTGAAAGATTTTAAGTGGTGGAACTTTAAGGTGACAGTTACTGTTACTTAAGTACTTACAATTACTTAAAATATCGATTTGTTCAGCTAACTTGAAAAGTGTCGTTTCTACAAACTCATAAATACCAAAAAGTTCTAAATACTCATCAAGGTCTATTAATTTGACCTAATTGTAATTATTTAAGTTAACAGTACTCAATGTGTTTAATTACTTTGAGCATTAGGGTTTAAAGTGTAGTGTGTGGACACCACTAGGGTAGAAAGTTTTCTCAGTACACTGAAGCCATGATTGGATTTCCTGCTTCATGTCTAAAAAAAACGCTGGTCTCCTAGGAATACTCCTTAAATACAGATACAGATCCTTCTCTTTCGCAAGTCAGCAACAAGTTATCCGTTGATTTCCAAGGATCAGGCTTTATATTGACTGAAAGTTCATATTTACACCAATCAAATGTTTTACTGTGGCTAAAAGTCTCATCTCAACAAAAGTATCGGCTTTGCACCTTCATTCATGAGAAATTTCACCACAGGTCCTGGGTTTGACTTGCCCCTCATACATTAGAGGTCAAAACCTGTTGTTTTCTACAGTTATAAATATCCTATATATGGGCCACAGATGGAGCTTACACTTGATTTCAGCATTTGATTCATCTGGCGCTTTTGAATAGTACATTAAAAAGCATAAAAGATGCAGGAAGTGTGTATAAGGAGGTAATTTAGAATTATGGCTGCCAAGTTAATAGCTGTGAAGGATTTTCCCAGTACAGTGCTAATCTTAATTAAACCAAGTGGCTGTACTTCATTCCCTTGGGTTCAGTATTAGAGTGAGACTCTCTGGTTTTACCTTCTCTTCTTGAGATTAAATTACAAGAAATAAAGTCTGAAGAAGAAAGAAAATAAAATGCTTCCTCTGTGAGAATAATAAATGCAGTAGCGTGTAATAAGGTCTGGGAGGATACGAGCACATTACAAGCAGCTTAGTTTTTATGTGTAGTATACTCTAGGTTACTTTAATGTGTACTATTATCCTGATAGGAACGTGCCTGAAAATTCAAGGGGAAGAAGCTTCTTGCTCTTTTTCTACAAGGCTGAGTTTGGTGACACCATTTGAAAAGCTAGACGGCACGGAGCTTAGTGGTTAGCATTGTCGCCTTGAACATCCTGGGTTTTGGTTTGATTCCCACCTCGGGTCTGCTTTCATAGACTTTGCATGTTCTCCCTATGTTTGGTGGGTTTCCTCCGGGTACTCCGGTTCCCTCCCACAGTCCAAAGACATGCAGAATAGGATAGCTGGTGTTCCCAAATTGACCGTAGTGTGTGTGTCCTGCAATGTATTAGCATTCCATTCAGAGTGTGCCCCGCCTCATGTCCTACCCTACGTCTCCTGGGATCGGTTCCAGACCTCACATGACCCTGATAAAGCTGTATACTCGATGAGTTAGTGAGAGTAATCCTAAGCTATACTGTTTCAAATTTCAGCTAATTTTTGCTTTATGTAGCCATGTATGGATTTGCCCTTTGTTTATGCTGCATAAAATAAAGGAAAGACCAGTTGAATATATAGTCAAACAAAGGTAGACGTTTAAAGGGGACCTACAGTATCATTCAAAATTCACTTTTTAGTTATTTTCCATCACTCAGATAAGTCTGCAGTGAAAAAAAAAATGATGGAGAAAAAATTTAGTGCTTCCTGCAATTTCAGCTTCCCCTACTGGCTCAAACAAACCAATTTCAGTTTCCCCTACTGTGACCTCATATGAGAAAGAAATACTCAGCATGGCTCAGCAGTAACTCTTTTACATAAACACTGGAAGGCAGAGTGAAAAAGGGAGTTTGTGGGATAGAAGTGCATTATCTGAGGGGTATTTCAGTTGGAGCTTTAACGACACATTTTGAGGGAACTCTGAATAAATTATATAAATAGTGAAATATGGGACATTTAAAATATTTACAACATTGGTCTGGAGAACCTAGAGGAACTTCAGTAGACCAGTAACCTGAGCTCAGGATCTAACCCAGGACTCTGGAGCCAGGAGCTGTGTGAAGATGTAATACAATGTTACCACTGTACCTATATTTACTATACATAATCATATTTATTAGTAAACAAATTAGTATTTTAAACCATCCTGGCAATAAAAATGAGAATGAATGGATGAAACAGTAATTGTTTCATACATCTATGCAAGAGCATTCAGGACACTTTGCTTGTTAATCAGCATGGTCTTTCCTTTTTTCTTTTTTTTTTTAATATTACACTGTTTGCTCCGATTTGTATGAACATAAAAACAACATGCATGGCAATATACATCTCTGTAGTAGATCACTGTTGTATATAACAAAAACTGCTAGGAAAATGGATCACTGCAATACCAGTGTTCAGTCTAAAACCAATACTAATGTTTTATTTTAGTAATACGATGTAAATGCTTTTAACATCTTATCTCCAAAAATATAGTATTCTGTATTTTTTTTTTTACACTGCTAAGGCCACTGTCCCACCACACACACCTCCAGGCACATAGCTGCAGTGCCCTCTGTTGGTCAGGAGTGTGTGTGAGGAGGTGGTTGCTGCACCTGCCCAGGGAGCTTGACAGAAATATGAGCTGGTCAGGGCTCGCTAGCCGGCTGATACACTGCAGGTGTGGGGTTACCCTGTAGAGAAACAGGAGACAAGCAGGAAGGAGTGTAGGGGAGACAGGAGGAGAAGGAAAGAGAAGGAGAAGGGATGAAGCACCCGAGTGCATTATGATCAGCAGCGGGTTGGTCTGTGGGTGTTTGTGTATATGCCAAGGCCGGCTTTTCTTCTTCAAGATGTCCTGTAGGTACTGCTTGCTCTATGTCTCTCTTCTGTCTTTATCTTTCTAATCAGGATTTGTAAAGGGTTTAGATCACTCTAAACTGCTCTAAATAATATTATATGTTGAAAAAATAATTATTATGGAAGTTTTAGAAGGGAAGTTTAAGAAAGGATAACATTTCTAACCAGAAATAAAGCTGAAAATTAAAATGATCAATTATTTATGCACTGAATTACATTTCACACGTCAAACGGATTAAAATCAAATTGAAAACAAAAATGTGTAGACTATATTGCTCAGGGACAGTGCATACAGATTAACATGAACTTCATAAGTTCAAACAATGTGATCGGTTAATGTCAACTTTTGATCTTGAGTTTAAATGTAAATGTTTTTGCAAACAAATGTAAATGTAATGTAAACATTCTTACGACAAAGGCTTTATATACAACACTGAAAAAGATAATAGTTGATCACTTTATCTAGAGCTTGCTTTTGCTCTGAATTTTTATTTTTCAATTTCAGGTTTATTAATTTAGTGCTTTTAACAATGGTCATTGTCACACATAATCACCTCAATATATTACAAATATTTACAAGTACCTGTTAGTACACGCCTAATTGCTGTGCTAATTTCATGGATGGTTACATGTAATGTTTTGGTATATTATGTCATGTGTTTGTCAGCGTTTAACAGTAAAAAAGTCAAATTCGAAAAACCAGATCGGGTTTTTTTTTTTTTTTTTTTTTTTTTAAGGCTGACATTTGATCCTGAGGAATGACTGGCATAACTATTTCAATGCATCAATTACACACAATATAACCTGTTCATAGCTGTCAGTTACCCAATAGCCACCATTGCACATCCCTCACAGATATATTTTTTTTACCCGAAAGTTCTTTATATTTCTGTATATTTAGAACCAAGTTGCTGGCAGGTGCAGCGATTATGTAGCAGTAATGAGGTGTATTTCTATCCACGCCTCTACTGTTAATCTTCATGGAATCCTGTGTACCTCCTTCCTCTAACCAACATTCCAAAGTATATCAGTAAACGTTAATTATCGTAAATCAACCGTACTAATATTCCTATTTTATCATTAAAAGACGATTAAAAGAGAATAGTTGTGTATATTTGAATACATACATACATACATTTTAACGCACAGATGGCATTACACCTTTGTATTTATGGTATTGGATTTTTTTTTGTCCCAGACATGTAGACATGAAACAGACTAGAGCTTTAATCTCCGTATGAATTTCTGCCAAGCCTAGATCATTATCGCAAAACGCAGTGTGACAGCCAGAGGGCACTGCACCATCTGCACGACCCTGAAATAAAATACTAATCTCATTTGTTTGTGTTAGGATACACAACACAGCCATGAGCATGAAAAACAAAAGCAAATAATCATATAACTAATTACATACTGTACACACTTACATCCAGTCTAGCATTCATTCCAGAACCTGACATTCAGATTCGCTTACAGTAGTGAATTCTGTAGTGGATTTTCTGTACAGTGTGGCCCGAAAGTCTGGATTCATAGCCTTGTTTGTTTAGATGAAATCTGCTATTTGTCTTTTTATTTCACTCCCATGATGATTATTAAATTGAATAGAGCCAGACCTCACACTGCCTGCTTTTTTCCTTCGGGGTCATATATATGTATATACTTGATGAGGTACCGGTATCCACATATGGTTTCAAAAGAGTAAGAAGGGTTGCTTTGATTTGATATTTCAGTATAAAGTGAATTATAATAACTTTTTAAAATCTTTGCCACATTACCATCTGGTTTAAAAAATACCCAAATTATTTTAGCAATAATACATTATACTGCCATAACCATGGTGGCTTAGTGATTAGCACTGTCGCCTTGCACCTCCAGGGTCCCAGGTTCGATTCCCAGCCAGGTTCGATTCCCGCCTCTTTGTGCATGGGGTTTGCATGTTCCCCCTTGTGCTTGGGGGGGTTTCCTCCGAGTACTCCAGTTTCCTTCCACAGTCCAAAGACATGCGTAAGGCTAATTGCCGTTCCCAAATTGCCTGTAGTGTGAGTGTGTATGCCCTGCAATGGATAGACACCCTGTCCAGGGTGTACCCTGTCGATTAGACGATGAGTGAGTAAGTAGACTGACCTACTTGAGAGTAGCTAACCTCTAAAGAGTCAGAACTTCTTCATTTGTTCATTTAACCCTTAAAACCCAGGAGGCGCAGATCTGTGCCGGCAACATGGCATAGGTCACTGACAATTTAAAAAAAATGCTTATATGGGAGCCTTGCCGTGTGTGTTAACGAGCAGGTTTCAGACATCAAAATTGTGTATTTGGGTTTTTGGTCGAAAGTAACGAAAAAAAACAACAACAAAAAAAAAACATTGTACCACTACCGGAATATGTGCTATTTCTTTGCCTATGTGTTCCATTGTTTTTTTTGTTCAGTCATGTTTGTATAGTTGTTTGAAATGAAATGAAGTTCAGTTCATCATATTGCCTAGGGTAATCACAAAGGATATCACACTCTACTCTGTACAATCCTCAACCCTCTATATTAGTTTATTTAAAATAAAATAAAAAAGCAGCAAAAGAAAAAATGGCTAAGAAGAGTTTTAAGTGCTAAAGCATATTACATAATGACTTTTATAAATTCACCATCTGTGATGGAATTAAAAGGAAAGTATCCTGTTTGCCTTATTTAATCTAAATTTTAATCATCCGGTTCTCAACGTTCTGTTCTCAGGTCCAGCAGTTCAGCGCCCGGTACAGAACGGCCCCACAGCCGAAGAGCTGGAGGTGCAGAGAAGGTAAGCGCCTGCTCATAACTGCAGCATAATTATGTGAAACGCGCAATGAGATGTAAGAGTCATTGGTTTTGCAAAGTAATAGACATCGCTCTCCCGCATGATTGTTTAACATGCAGATGACTCAGTCAGTCTTAACGAGAAGCACCAGAATAGAAATTGTGTGGGTGACAGATCTAGAAGAACATACATAAAAGCTGCTTCTTGAGGGCCAACGATGAAAGAATGAAATTGTGGCATTTCTTCGCAGTTAACAGGGTCTGGTGTTGTGTGTGTCATCTTAACAATTATCCTCATGTAGTGCTCGCAAAAAAATGTTACTTTTGATATAATGTAGAAGCATAGTAGCAGAATGACAGTTGTGTTTAGATGAAAAGTCATAAAGAGACACTCCTGCAATAATGTTATTATTTCTTAATTTTCTTGTACTCTTATTAAAAAGGTTCCCTCTATCAAAGTTTCATTGCGTTTCTTACACAAGGGAAACCTTTAATGGTTCTGCGTAAAAGGCTATAACTTGGCAAACTCTTTTTTTTAAAGCATTCGGAATAACACAGTAATAACACAAAATTTGCTTTTGAGGGTGGTGGTCTTCCTTTTGCAAGGGATCAGCATGTTTGCATTATGCAAAGAGACTTTATTTATGGAAACAATGATCACTTGTATTGTTTATTGGCTTCCTGCAGCTCTAGTTATAACAGCCACTTTAAACCTACAGAATTGCGATTTTTCTCCTGATGAACTATATATTGTGCCTCATGACCTCCTAATTACCAGATTATACACTGCTGGATTTCACTAAGCAAATATTTAAGAGCCTTGGAAAGGATAATTACTGCAGTGATTAATATGTTTGAATTTTTTAATCCCTAACTGTTGCACTAAGTAGCTTCTCATTTATTAAACAACCATGTAGTAAGACGTATCCCTTGGTGGTGAATATAAAGATGTGTTGGAGAAGGGTCAAAGTTTTGGGCTTTGTCAAGCATAGAAAACAACTAAGGAGATTGCTGTAAGTAATTAGAATTGGGTCAAAAACTGTTCAATGCATTATTAAAACATGGAAGGATAGTGCTGAACCATGTACTTCGTGAAAAAAAATGTGGTGAGAAAAACATCATTAATGAATCATGAAATAAAGTTGGTGAAGTTACTTCATGTCCTCAGTCTCATGGGAAAGGCTCAAGGCCTCTCGTGACCCCGTATACAGCATAAAGTGGTATAGACGATGTGTGAGTGACGTGTCAGGGATTAAACAGCTGTCTTGCCACGAGAAAATTACTTTTTAGTGAGGCTAATAAAAAAGAAAGACTTCAAGCAAAAGAAGAAGGTTGTGTGGTCTAATGTTTCCAGACAAACTGTGTTCTAGAGCAATGGCTACATAGGGGGAAGAATGGAAGGGCATAAACCCATCATGCATTTAAGCCTCTGGAGGCAGTGTTATGATCTGTGGTTGCTTCAGCTGGTCAGGTTCGTCAGCAAAGTTATTTGAATGACGAATGAATGACCTGAATACACTGAATGACCAGATTATCGTTTATCAATGCATCTTTTATTGACTGATGGTTCGACCATATTCCTGGACTCAAATTGTAAAAGAGTGGGTCTGGGAGCATGAGCAATCCTTTTCACATATGAATGAGCCATCACAGAGTCCTGACCTTATTGAAAGACTGGAGAAGACTTCACAGAGTGGTTTGTCTCCCCCATCATCAACACAAGATCTGGACCAAAAATAAATGCAATTCTAGATCAAAATAAATGTTGGGACGTTGTGTAAGGTTGTTCTGTATAACTGCAGAGATGACGATGTGAACAATCCTGAGGGTGCCAGCATGTCTTTAAGTAAGTCATGTGTAGTTGGCAGCACGGTGTCTCAAGCAGTAGCATTGGCACCTTACAACTTCAGGGTCTCAGGTTTGATCCTATACTAAGTGTCTCAAGTTTTTATTCTAAGCTAAAGGTTATTTTTATTGGGCATTTTGCATGTTCTCCTTATGGGTTTTACAGTTTTTTGGTTCCTTTCCTCCCTTCCTCCAAAAATGATGCATATATGCAGATATGGTTACACTAACATCCAACATCCACCATGAATACATGACACGGACTAGGATAAAGCACTTACTGTATATGAAGGATTTTTTTTTAATAATTGGGAAAATCAGACACACTGCCAAGCTGTAGTAAAAACTTTCCAAAAGCTGTGTGTGTATGAGATTAAATTACTCCAGATCCTCATGTAAAAGTAATTCTGAACAGGCCCAAACTCCTCATTGCTGAGTGAGAAATGGTGAGGTCTTATTGCGTGCCACTAATTGCATGGTATTGAGCTGATTGTAATGCAGATTATATACTCTGCTCTCTGACTCTATAAATTGCATGTGTGCTCTGCAGGCAGATGGAGATGCAACAGCAGCAGCAACAGCAAATGCAGGCACATATTGAGAGAGAACGACGTTCATCCAACTCAGGTAGGAAATGAAAAATAGACTGAGCATATTTGCCGGGTATGAACGGAATTCTGCTACCTGTCTTTTTTATACCCTGCTTTTTATACCTACTCTCCTATGGTGTAACCCTTTTTTAACATTTTCACTATTGTTTACTTTTTACTAGGCTCCCCATTTCAGGGACATCCCGCTGTGCTCTCGGTGGCACCTCCAAGTATAGTGCCACCCGTCATGTCAGTTGGAGGGCCATGCCCGCCTCCACCTCCTCCCCCTGCCCCTCCTGGTCCTCCGCCTCCAACAGTAGGAGGACCTCCTCCTCCCCCACCCCCATTACCTCTGGGTGGAGGTGGGTATGGAGGTCATCATCACCATGAGGATGCGCACGGACCCACCGGCCTCGCTGCCATGATTGCCGGGGCCAAACTGCGCCGAGTGCAGAGGGTCAGTTTAATCTTTGAATATGAATGAAATTAAAAACTTTTTTTTTATTTATTCTGTATCACCACTGCTACAATGAATATAGTTTCAGCATGTAAATGCCCAGTCTGTTAGTGGTTTAGTAACATTAGTGACTGGAGCTGATGGCAGGCATATGATCTCAGATAATCTTTTCTGAAACCTACTGTATATGCATGTAGCACAGTGGAGGTACCTGTACATGAAGGTGATGCTGTATAAATCGTTACCTCCCTGTTTAATTACAGTCTGATGAGAGTTCAGGAGCCAAAAACGATGCCAATCGGACAAGTGGAGGCGGTGGGGGTCTGATGGAGGAGATGAATGCCCTGCTGGCACGAAGGTCAGGACCAATTTCATTTCTAAAAACAACAAGGTGATATTTTTGGGGGGTTTGGAAAGTAGTGTTGGAACTATTTCTTTTGCACTTTTGAATTTATAGACGGAAAGCGGCGGAAAGCGGAGACTGCCAAAATGTAAGTACTCAGGCGTATTTTTTTCTGGTGATATTTTTGTTCCTACTGTTGCTGGAAATAAACATTTAGGACAACTGTGCTTTATTACAGGATGATGCAAATTCCTCTCCGATGTCTAGAGGACAGAATGCAGGTATGTTTTTTGTAATTTTTTTCCCTTTAACAACATGGAGAGCAGATGAAAATGATCCATTTGGCCAAATTTAATGAATTATGTATACTGCCCCTGTTCAGTAAATAAAATATAAACTGTGTCAACATATCCTCTATGCCATATCCCGTTCTAATTCATTATCCTATAACACAATGTCAAAAGGTCATGATGAAATCATTAACTTAATTCAATCAAGCTAACAATAAATTAATATTATTTAAAATAATATTAATATTCATGCAAGAGGGACTGCTGCTGTCAATCAGCCTGTAAATTTTTTTTGTTGCTGTGGTTTATTTAACCTGCAGATGGTGCAAAGAAGCCGTGGGATCGAGCCAACTCCGCAGAGAGATCATCGCTGGTATCAAGGTGAGAGGCTCATAGATCATGGAATATCACCAGCACCAGCACTTTAAAAGCTATTAAAGATATTGCTGATGCTCCCAGTACAAATCTGTTTGTAAATCAGGATCTACTGAATAAACAACTTGCAGCTATAAATACATTAATCAAATTTAATTGAATGTTCTGAATAAATATGCTAATTAGAGATAATTGTGGAAATGTTGTCACTGTCATCTTTACAAAGAATATTTTATATCAGGTTGAGATAATTGTCACAAAATGCAAAGTGTTTTTAGATTATTCTTTACCTGATGAGTTATTAATCACTGTAACAATTACAATAACAATTACTTAATTTCATGTATGACATTGTGGGACTAAAGTACGTTGAAATATTTAGTCCCTGAATCTTTCAAGTTATGTGAATTTAATAATTCATATTATTCAGTAAATGCTAAGCAATTTTCAATAAGTACAGTTAAATAATTTGAAAATATCTACTTGTGATAATGTGGAATGTAAGCCTGGACCCAACAATTAAACTTTTACGATCATGAATTTGCATGTGCGTGTGTGTGTGTGTGCGTGTGTATGTGTGTGTTTGTGTGTGTGTTTGATCTGTTTAGAGTTCGACCCGTGGGCACTGACACAGACGCCTTAGACTTGGATAGAATGAAACAAGTAAGTAGAGTTTTTGTAAACTGAGCTATATGTTAACTATTATTACAATTGATTACCATGCTTTGTTTTCTTTCCTTTCTGGTCATTTATCTAACTTTTAGGAAATCTTGGAAGAAGTTGTTCGTGAATTGCACAAGGTGAAAGATGAAATCATTGATGGTATGTTCAGATATTTCATGCAAAAAATTAATTCATGGCAAAATGAGACTTTACTTATTCTAAATGAAACATAACTTAATGACTTACTTGTGTGTTTTTATTTTCTATTTCAGCCATTAGACATGAACTTAGTAGAATTAGCACGACATAATCTCCCAGCTTCGTGTGAGCCCTCTTTTATGAGCCCTGACCCCTAGCAGGAACTGCTGTAGCTGAAGAGGGAATGACACCCAGCAACGTTACCGCCATATTAAAGCAAATACATCAGTTTGCTCTAATATGTAGTCTACATTGTGGTACCCCTCAGATATAAAACAGATGAAAGACACTTGCACTGACCTCTCTGTTTTCTGGTTTAAATTTATATTTGGCAATGACCTTTTTATGTCTTTAATGTCTTTATAGGAAATTGTTCTAGATTTTTAATTTGCCCTGTTTTTGGATTACTTTTATTATTATTTTATTATTATTATTGGTAGCAGTATTGGGTTAGGTGGTATTAGGTATTAATAATAATAATAATAATAATAATAGTATGAACATTGCCTGTGTCCACATGTTAGCCTTTTATATTGACCCACTTTAAATTTCCTTTGTCTGTCTTAAAAATATTTGTTTCTCACCATGATTTTGTAAAAATATTTTTTAAACTCCTTTGGACAACACATGTTGCATCACTGACAGTAAGGTGGACCGTGAAACTGGGGGACAGAAGACAAGTTTTCTTTTTGGAAAAATCGTGATCTTACAAAAACAAAAAACAAACAAAAAAAAACACTACACCAGAGTATTTGTGATCATGTTGTTAATAAAAATGTTTATTGGCTAAAAGGGTACAGTGAGATGTTGCTTGTTTTTACATGAATTTTTTTGACTGCATGATTTCAAGTACATTAAATAAAATAGTGAAATGTCTTGCATTATTAAGGTTATATAATAACTAGAGGTTTAACCACCTGGCACCTGCATGCTACCATTACTTGCGAATGGAGTGAGCGGTCAACTCGCTGCCGCTCCTCACGCTGCACCAGTGTTTCGGCAGGCCCTACTTCTGCCTGTTGTATGCACCATTGCTGTTCCGGGATTTCAGTGTCTACTGTAAACTCGTCCCAACTTACCCGTTTTTCACCATAGACGATGCTGCCTACTGTTAGCAGTTGTGATGAATGTCTGAAACACACTCACAGAATTACATAAAAGTTGAAGGTGACACTGCCTAATGTTACATTCAAGAAGGATGTTTGTGACTGAACTACCTGTACAAACACAGGCCAAACTAAATTTCTGTTTTATATAGACAGTCTGAGACGTGTAGAAGAATACACTTTAAGCGCGCCCTCTAGAGGCCATAATTCCATCAGCATTTTACTTCATACTTAATGGTAAATCTATAGATCTTTTCAGATGTGACACTGATAAAACACATAAATCATGTGTTTTTTTTTTTTGAGGTTTTATTTTAGTTGACTGCATTTTATAAATAAAAATGATAAAATAAATAATACATAAATTATACACAATAAGTGCATAAAAATAATTTTTAAAGATATGTATTAACTGACTTAGTGATAGGATGAAAAACATTGAAGAGTGAAGTATTTATTATTTATCTAGCTCAGGCATAAATCTGCTTGTAGTGAGCGTTTTTTCCTCACATCTCGCGAGATCCGGAGTTGAAGCGGAGAAGCGACGTGATCTCGAAGTGGAGTTATTGGTATTATTGAAGAGAAGAGGGAGGGCAGTTATCGTTCCTCTGAGGGGGTGTGTGTTTGTGGGGCAACGAACGCTGCGTGCGCGCGTGTGCGTATGTGTTCATGTATATGTGTGTATGCAAGCAGGCAAGCTGGCGGAATTCAACATGGCATCCGGCGAAACGCTGTATATCGAGACGGACGGCTCGGAGATGCCGGCTGAAATTGTGGAACTTCACGAAATAGAAGTGGAGACTATTCCGGTGGAGACGATCGAGACCACGGTGGTCGGCGGCGGCGACGACGATGATGATGATGATGACGATCAGCCCATGATCGCGTTGCAACCGCTCATAACAGACGACCCGAATCAAGTCCACCATCAGGAGGTGATCCTGGTGCAGACCCGGGAGGAAGTGGTTGGTGGAGACGAGTCCGATCTGCGGACAGACGACGGGTTTGAGGACCAGATCCTCATCCCGGTGCCCGCTCCCGGATCTGAGGAGGAGTACATCGGACAGACTCTGGTCACGGTAGCCGGGAAGAGTTCCGTGGGTCGGGTGAAAAAGGGGGGAAGCGGTGGAAAGAAAGCGGGTAAAAAGGCTTACCTGAGCGCTAGTGAAGGCACTGGGAGAAAATGGGAGCAGAAACAGGTGCAGATAAAGACTCTGGAAGGCGAATTCTCCGTCACGATGTGGGCGTCGGGTAAGTTTCTCGCTCTCTCTCCTTACAAAATGTGTAAGTTTCTCTGCTTGCTGGTGTGTGTGTTGTAGATACAAAGCGCGGCCTTGCAGGGCGTTGTCTGTTTGCATGCTCTATTTAATCGACTGTTCCGATAGAGCAATGGCGGGAGATAATTTTTTTAGTCTTCTGTCCGCAAACACGCGAAGAGTTCGACTCTTGTGTTTTTGTTTTGAAGGGAAGCCATGTTTTTAAGTCTTGCTGGGCGCCGCCATGTTCCCCGAGTCCAGTATGGCGGCCCGAAAACATGGCGATGGCGCGGCCGAACGAAGATGGCGGCGTTTGCTGGCGCGAGCGCGCTGCTCGTGCAGAGTGTAGGCCGCTAGTTGGGGAGCTAGCGTGTTAGCACGGGGTTTGATATGAGCTAGAAAAGCATACGTTTATTTATTTGGCAACGGCAAGGTTATTGTATAGGTGTGCTATTATACAGTTAGAAAAAATACGGTAACGGGATTGTCTCCGAGTCATTTGCGTTTCCGGCAACTAGCACTGTGTGTAGCTAGCTGGCTAACTGAGATACGTTTCGCCTTATATAGCTGGCTAACTAAATTAGCAACAGCAGCTGTCGGCTTGTACTGATGCCCTACATGGTTTGCTATTTGGGCTTGTTAAAATACTTTATTCCACCCTTGAACGATATCAATTCGCATTACAATAATCATTTCGGTTTTCCGCGCCCTTTAATATTTGATACCAGAGACACTGGTCATGTTTACTTTAAGGGATGGGTTTCCTCCGGGTATTCTGGTTTCCTCCCACACTTCAAAGACAAGCAGATTAGGTTCATTGGCCTTCCCAAATTGTCCAATGCGTGTGTGTATGTGACTGCTGACCATAGGTCCTACTACGGCTGTAAAAATGGGAATAAATACAATGGTCCCCATTGGCCTCTGTGGTCCCTAGTTGGACTACAGAGGTTCCTAGATGGATGGATGGGCTGTAAGGGATCAGTTTGTTTGTCAGTAACTGAGAACATGAGTGCTGTAACTGCGCTCCCTGTGTGTTAAAGTGAAAAGTCTCCTCTGTGACATCAGACAGATGGCACAAATGAATCCGGGTTGCCCTGAGGCTAACGCCAACAGTTTTGTCCTGTTTTACCAGTTTGTGTGCAGTTCATGCAAATGGTGTTTTATGAAGCATTCCTGCTGATTTAATTTCAGTCCATGCATTATTAAATTCAATTCAGTTTTATTTCTCTAACCCTTTTAGCAATGGTCATTGTGGCAAAGCAGCTTTAAATAATATAAATAAATAAATAATGGGAATGAGTTGAAAAGTGTGAGGAAATATGTATAAATGACAATTACCAGTTTGTCCCTGATGGTGACCAAGAAAAGCTCCCAGAGATGACAATAGGAAAAACCTTGAGAGGAACCAGACTCAACAGGGAACCCATCCTCATTTATGTGATGTCTGATAACGGACCGATCTGCAGTCATACTGTGTGTTAGGAGGCAAGAAGTTCAGTTCAACAAGAGATGTGTTTAAATTCTATGTCCACTTTTGAGGCTCGGGTACAAAACTGTTTGTGAAAATTTCAGTCCTGATCTACTGAGCAAATGCAAGTGATCCAACATCTGTCTGCATCAGCTGAGTCCAAGACCAATGGTCAACCACCAAGCACCACGCAGGCGTCTGTGAGACGATTCCTTCAACTAGATGCGGGGCACCAGGATGGTGCATTATTAAACTTTTATGCATAATGCTATAAAGTGTGTATAACTGGTTCAAAGAGAAAATCCCAGTCTTCCTTTATACATGGTTCATTTTGTTAGGAATTCATGCAGTTTTCTAATCAGCCATGTTGTAGCAGTGCAGTGCATAGGATCGTTCAGATACAGGTCAAATGCTTCAGTTTATATTCATATTAAACATCTGAGTGAAGAACAAGAGTGATCTTATTGACTTTTACCATGACATGTTCATGCTAGATGGGCTGGTTTGCGTATTTCAGTAACTGCTGATCCCCTGGGGTTTTCACACACCGCCATCTTTAGCATTTATACAGAATGGTACAAAAACATCCTGTGTGGGAAGAGTTTGCAGGCTGAAATACCTTGAGTGAGGTCAGAGGAGAATGACCAGACAGGCCTGTGTTAACAGGAAGTCAACAGTAACTCAATCACTCTGTACAAATGAGGTGAGAAGAAAAGCATCTCGTAATGCACAAAACATCAAACCTTACACAACAGAAGGGGAACACATCAGTTTCCTCTCCTGTCAGCCGAAAACAAAAATCTAGGGTACGGGTACAGTAAGTGTACAACATCCATGTCATAGTCACAGAGATCAAACTTGTCTTTCATTTTGATGTTTGATGTGAGTATTACCTGAATGTCGTATCTTGTATGTGTTTGATTTGCTGATAAGATTATAAAATGAATGTATTAGTGGACAATAAGCATGTATTGAATGTGCACAGAAAAACATCTCTGTTTGCATTCAGTTATGAATCACGATTCATTTGTATGCTGAATCATGTTTTGCAACACTGATTTCAAAACCTTTTTTTTTGTTTGTTTGTTTGTTTGTTTGTTTGTTTTAAGACTACTTATTACATTTATAATAGAAATGCAGCCTTGGATATAACCGATTCCATACTTTGTGCACAAGCTTCAGAGTGGTGCAACAGCATTTTTAAATGCCGTTTCATTATTAAAAGTTGCTTTCTGATTGGCATTGTTCTTCAATCTTTGCATGCAAGTTAGCCTCAAACCCACTCATTACACACCAGTCTCAAAACCCTACGAGTGATAATTAGGGTTGAAACGTGCGGTAGAAGTCATGCACACTCTTAAAAAGCTATCTGTGCTGGGCTCGCAACTGCTCAACCTGAAGTCAAGACCTTTGGAGAACGTAGAATGTAATGATTTCTTTATAATCCTTCACGTGTTGCACACAAAACTATTCATACACTAGTGTCCTGTGTGGTAGGAGTGAATTAATTGCTCAATTTATTTTGAAATAATGATTATGTTGAGTGATGTAACAGAGACATGTGCTGCTCAGTAAAAATTTAGCTTTAATTTGAGGTTTAATGTTAAACTCTTGTATTTGAAGTTAGTTTGTATTGTTTACATTCTACCCTTGGTTTTAAGTTTATATTGTAAGGAATGGGCTACATTTAATATTATTATATTAATATATAAATTAATAATATTAATCTAGACTGCACCTAGGTGTCATGATATGATTTCGGGTGGTGATTGGACCCATCTCTACTTAAGGACTAATAATACTGAACTATATCTTTATGTGCAATGTGCTTCTTTACTCAGAATGCACAGTATAGTCAAATTTCTGCGCTTTCTAATTTACTGTGGTGTTACACTATAGACACCTGTGATCACAATATGTTCATTCTTTACCACATGCAGTATGTCACTTCCCTGGTATTTCTCACTTCTCATTGTTTGCACTGATCACACTATACCGTTTTAGTCTACTACATACTATGTGCTCAGATTTGGTTCTTGTTGATTGTTGTTATGCAAGAAAAACTCCTGTGCATCTAGCAAAAAAAAGTTAACCCAATGCACAATAATCCGTATTTGTTCAGTTCAACAGTTTTCTGATACGACAAGGTGACAAACAATTCAATAGTCTAAATTTCACATCTTTATTTAAATACGTTAATCCCCGATGGTGTGTCTAGAGACAAGTCAAATTGTACATGCAAATGTTATTTGAATGGTCAGATTGAATGACCCTGGATATTTTGGCTGTCTGTGTATAGTCTGTGATTCTTGCTCAGTAGATGTGTCCAAGTATTTGCCTTGAAACTGTCAATGTGTACAAAAAGCACAGCATAGTAGAGTAGAGTTGTTTTAACCAGTGCGCTGAATGTCAGATTATGGCAGGTGGTATTTGTTATAGTAATATTTTTTTGGCATTGTAGTACGAGTTTGTATTCATATTAAAGTGAAAACTGTATCATATTGTGACAACTATAATCATTATGTCTGTATTAAGAAAACAAGCCACAACTAGTTACACTGACGTTGCACACTTTGTCCAATATTGTGATAAAATGATGCTGTAATATACCTGTTTAATAATTTATAATGTGTCATGTTTTTTTTTTTCCCCCCAGATGATAAAAAGGACATTGACCATGAAACAGTTGTTGAGGAGCAGATCATTGGAGAGAACTCGCCTCCAGATTACTCTGAATACATGACTGGAAAAAAACTTCCTCCTGGTGGCATCCCAGGCATTGACCTCTCTGACCCTAAACAACTCGCGGAATTTGCCAGGTGAGGTGTGCGCACACACAGACATATGCATTTCAGCAACTGGTCACTTAGCTTATCTACCATGCATATCTTGGCTTTCAGACTGAATTGCACAAAGAACAATCATTTTGATATACAATATTGTGTTTTTTTGTTTTGTTTTTTTTCTTTTTTTTATCGGTTGAGACCTGTAATAAATGCCTGTGAGAAGCTGAGTGCTGAGGAGAAAAACATTTGTATATAATAGATTTGGTTTACGGCAGCGTTCCTTTCTTTGTACATAGGTCACTAAGGGCATTTTCGTATTAGGTACGCTTGATTTGTACCATGCCCAGGAACGATCTTGGTTGATCTTGGTCCTACTTGGTTTTGAGCCACCATTAAACACGAGAAGACGAGAACAAGGAAATTAACCATCATTCTATTCCTAATATCATTGATATCTTGGAGGAAAAATTACACGAGCGACGCTCCCACATGCCTTCCAATTTTATCAGCTATCGGATAGCAGGTAGTGTAGGTCAATGAGATTTGCACGTGCTACACACGCACAGTGATTGTGGAGATGACGTTGTGTCTCAAAAGCAATTTGCTTCAGTGTTCAGGTTCCATTGACTTCTGTATGTGCTTGAGTCCGCTGTACCGTCTCCAAGATGACTTCTTCAAGCGGACCTGGGCACGGTTACAAATCTGACAAAATCTTGTTTTCTGATCAAAGTGGATCAGATTTTGGGGTCCAGTGTTCTAAGAAACGATTCCGAGGCTCTAATGTGAACACACCCTAAGTTATATGGTTCGGATTGTTGCGGATGAAAGTTTAATGATTAGAATTGCATTAAAAAAATAAAAAAATAAAACGCTGTATGGACTGGTGCTATTATCCAGTCACAGAAAGCTAAATATATTACAGGTAATATACGGTTAGTCATTAATTTATGAGTTTATCAATAATTTAAGTATTTGTTTATTTTTTTTAATCAATTTTAAGGTGCAAAATAAACATCGGAAAACATCATCTTAACTTTATCATTTGTGCCAGTATTTGCCGTTAGCCTTGATAAATATGATTGAATACATCAAGTATTATAATTAATAGTTGCCTATAGCAGTTGCACTCCATTGCACTCCATGTCAAAATAATCAGACGCATAGATTAAACTTTTTCCCGCGGATTGCCCTCCAATAAAGATTTTTTCTGTTTTGGTCAGTTTAAAAAATGGCTTCAGTTTGAACAAACAGATTGCGGTTTAAGGTTTGGTTAAATAGCTTATCTCTGCAATTAAGATTTTCAATCCCTTTTTTTGTGATATGCGAGACCTCTGAATCATGTGCTTTCTTGGATAAGAGAGTGTGTGTTTCCCCCCAGCTAACTCAGTCTGACTACACTAATCATGTTCTCCTGTGTGCTTTAGGAACTGAGCTAGTAAAGTGAAATGATCAGGATTATTTAATCTGGCATGCGTCCTCTTATTCTGCATTTGTTAAATGATGTGCAGAGAATAGGACCCCTGCCTCGCATATTTAGATGTTTTCCCTGCTCCCAGTCACCAGATACAACTCATCAACTAAGCAATGAGCCTGTACCTGACTGTACTGGTCAAGCGGGAGAAAGGAAATGACTGAGTTGGACAGTAAAGTTCTGTCCTAAATTAAAATATTACATCGTGAGGTCAAGTGTGATGTCGGTCAACCATGCGATCATATACGCGTATTCATATTTCTACGCACAGAACATTGTTCTTAATCAGTTTCTTCTTATGCTCGAGTCCATGTGGATATTTTTCACTCCAGACTATTGGTCTACACGAAACCCTAGTGGTGGAAAAGTCTGCTTGAGTAAACTGATTATGAGGAGCTTTCATCTCACTTAGTGTTCATCATATCCGCATAATGACTGACTTTAGTACTCACAGGATGCAATCAGTCCAGTGACACAGATGAAATCTAAAGTAAAAATCTACAAGACACCATTTAAAGATTTAATGCCATACCTGGAGATTTGGCGCACACACACACACACACACACACACACACGGCTTTGCGCTGGAGTGTGTTTAGTGTTCAGGAGTGCGGAAGCCACTTATGTGCTACAAGTGATAAGCGCGTCAATATTCGTTTTTTGTTTGTCCAAAGCAATTTTAGTTGATCTCTATTTTAGAGTTTCATTGCTACATTTCAGTGAGAAACTGCAGACTGGTCTGTCATTTACCAGCCAACCATGAGCTAAATAATGACTCATCTTGCATGCATTCATATCGCTCGCTGTGCAATACATCAACACGACAATAATGAGAGATTTTCACACCGTTGCATGTTCTAAATGAAATTAGGGCATCAGGATTCAGCCATGACGCCGTAATATCTAAATCATTTTCTTTGACAAACCTCTCGGAAAAATTATGAAATAAACTATTTTCGTTGACTCTGCTTCCTGCAATATTATCTCTACTTCACTGATGATGATGATGATGATGATAATTTTTATCTATTTATTTTTTTATCCAGTTGTTAGGGATTTTTTTCACCATGTTCCATCAACTACAGTGAGCAAACTACTAGGTTTTATAACATGTATGATTTAATGTCAGTAGTCATTCATGAGCAAAACAAAATTCACAGCGTATGGGATGCGTTTATCATATGCCACGTAGAACTTTGTGTACACATATAACGCTTTCTTCTACGAATACTTTGCTAAGTCAGGCCTGAACGTTTCAGCTTGGAGTATTTCGATGTAAAGGAAAAAAATAAAACTTAAATGATTTGCCGTAGTATTCCGAGTAAGCGATCATGCTCAGTGTAATAAATTCCCAAGTATGTTGTGTTCATTATGTTTCTAATCACCGCACTGTCTGTTATTTTCTATTACACGAGGAAAGTGGCCATTTCTGCTATTGAACGCTCTGACAAATTAGTGCTCAGCGCCTCAGCACATTGACTGGAAAATGCGCTGTGATTTGAAATTAATCACTGTTAAATGCACTCTGGTTAGGGTTTTTGAAAGGATTTGTCACCAACTAAAAATCCAGTTAGCGGCTAATTACAGTTCATAGCCATGTGTAGAACTCTTAGGAAATCAAGACTAAAGAAATTAGTACGAAAGATTTTTCCTTCAGCTTGAGAGCTTTGTGAGATTAATGGTTTGAAACATAAATTATAGCCTCGGAGAGAAAATCTTTGAAATGTATTTATATCGATTTATTTTAGTATGTTTTTTTTGTTTTGTTTTGTTTTTTTAACAATGTGTGTGTAATTGAAAGCCAGATTTCATATGTCTGCGTTTAAACCAAAGTCTTTTTTTACAGTAACAATAGCGGCTCTTTGGGTCGCGCCTCAGTACGGTAAGATACGGACCTGTGACCTGTCAATCATACTGGTGTCGGAGCTTGTGTAATTCTGCATGGGTTTATAAGGAGATGTACTCTTTCCTGTTCACAGGGGACACAAGTCACACCGCTGTTTTGGTCATGGTCACTGGTGTGTGCACAAGAGATGATGCATACAGAGAGAGAAGTGTTGTGTTCATGAACAATAAATATTTTACCTCAGTTTAGCTCATTAGCATGCTTGTTCTTGTTGTCTTCTCAGAATGAAGCCACGAAAGGTCAAAGAGGACGATGCACCGAGAACGATAGCCTGCCCACACAAAGTAAGTGTGTATTCTTATCCTTCAGCATTATTTACAGCTCCCATAACATTTACAGATTCTCATGAAAGTAGGAAAATATAAACATATGATATATGATGCATTCTCCGTTCTCTTGCATCACACTCCTGTGTAATGGCCTGTAGATGGCCGCAAGGGAAATTACAGCGTTATATTAATGAATTAATTACTTAATCAATCAATCTTGTTAAACTGGATATTGCGCTTTATAGGCTCTTAGCAGCCAGCTTTGATTCGGACGTGTTAATTAAAATGAGAGTAACCTTGTGCCTGTTTCTTTTAGGGATGCACTAAAATGTTCAGGGATAACTCCGCAATGAGGAAGCACCTCCACACCCACGGGCCCCGGGTACACGTGTGTGCCGAGTGTGGAAAAGCCTTCGTAGAGAGTTCGAAACTAAAACGCCACCAACTTGTTCACACCGGAGAAAAACCTTTCCAGGTTAGTCAAACGAAAAACCTGAATGGCTGTAAACTAGGACTATTAATTTTTGAAACTTATAAAAAAAAATCTACTTTGTTTTAACATAATTGTTATACGTGCATGTAGAATGGGATGCTTCATGAAGAAAAAAAAATAGCAGCTAACCGCATTTAGAAGTATATGTTATTCGATGATGGCATTTATTATGTGGATTAAACTTTTATATCTTTTAAGCATCAACCAGTCAGCATCATGCATATTCCCAGTTTCCGTTTAAAAGCTGTTAGGCATCTCGTGGTGAGAGCCAGTGAAGTAAGAGGAAATGAAAAGGAGATGAGGATTTATAAGGTGTAATTTTCCTCACTTTATTACTTTCGCATATTTACTATTTTTAAAAACTAGTGGAAATGTCAAAGCGATTTTATGGCAAAGTTATCAATAAGGCATGAATGGTTTATGGTATAGTGCATCTTAAATGATTAAGGAACAGATTTGTCATCACTGCTTCTGCAATACTACATCATGTCAGTTGTACGAGTGTGTAACCAGTTTCATTGTACAGATCATACATTTTATACGATTTTATTTTTGTATATCTTCTCATCACGCTAAAATGAATTCCTAGCTGTGCGATTGCTAATACCTGACCGGTTCCTGAATCGTTACTTACACTCGTTTGACGTGAAATTGGACACAACGGCGAAACGATGATGAAATCATCACCCAGAGGATGTGAGCCTGTATGCGGTACAGCGGTGATCGCTACGCTTACACTCTAGATATTAGGATTTGTAGGAAAGATGTTGTGTAGTGTATTATGAGCTATTTAAATATTATTAAGTTCATGCAGGCCAAACGAAATGTGACAAGAAGTCATATTCACACTTACAAACACTTGGCCAAGCTCAGGCTTCAACTGAAACACCAAGTGCTGTTCCTCCACTCTACATTTAACACATGAACAGGTTTGAACAGGAACCAGTAGACCATGAGGTTACAATCCTAACTAATTTTTTTCCCCAACTGTGATAACTCTATTACTGCATGCTGAAATGTTCATGCAGGAGCTTTTACGATTATTTAGTCCAAGATAGAAATAATATGGAGAAGTGCTTGGATGAACTTCGTTCCTTTAATCACATTTATTTTAATCTGTTTGGTTAACCAGCTTATATTGGCTGCAATGAAGTTACTGATGAAAAACGCTCATTGATTGAATGTTTTTCAATTTTCTCCGTGTCCCAGTTCAGACTGATTAAATTGCACACATAGAGGCTGGGTAATGAAGTTTTTTTTTTACAGGCGTGTCTTGGGATTTCTGTCCTTTCTAGATCTCTTATGTCCAATCATTTTTATGTTATGGGGTATTTGTTGCTGTTTCTGGGAAGATTACATTTTAATAAGAACCAGTAGGAGAATCTTCGGATAATATGTATATGTACTGTATAAACGTATATAAACATATATCCGAATAAACATAGAGGTTAAGACTCCAACAGGCTCGATACCTGTCTCAGTGTGTGTGTGGAGTTTGCATGTTCTCCCCGTGCTTGGTGGGTTTCCTCCCACAGTCCAAAGACATGTACTGTAAGTTAGGCTAATTGGCATTCCCAAATTGTCCGTAGTGTGTGAATGAGTGTATGAGTGAATGTATGTGTGCCCTAAGTCTCCTGGGATAGGCTCCAGGCCACTACCCCCCCGTGTCCCTGAATACAGGATAAAGCGGTATAGATGATGAGTGAGAGTGAGTTAATATTCCATTATTTTTTATTTTTTTAAATAAGTGCTTTGTATAAAAATCACCTGTGTATCTAAGTGTAGCTTGGATAACCTGTGGACATGTGACCATTGTAATGCAATTCGCATGACCATTACACGCTGTTAAATGTCAAATCCTTTATATGAGGTGGAACTTTGTAAGCCACAGGAGCTGGCAGTGTCACCAAAAGAGTCACATCACTAATCCTGTGTGAAGCACTCGTAATCATTTCTAATGTCCTGCGGCAACATTGTTTAACAGCAGCGCTTGTTTACTTCTTTATGGCCTGTTAGACTGATCGAATTAAGACACTACACTGTCAATGTTTGCAATGACCTACTGTAGAGAGCTGGATAAAACTAAATCAATTAAGACATTAAAACAAATGTATATATTTATTAAGATCATTGACTTATGATACAACTGTTTGGTATTGCACTGAGAATAGCACAGCTCCAGTTCCTGATGTTGTTTCCAGTGGAAAAAGTAGCATGCATAAGATGAGATCAGGTCATACTTATGTATTGCAATGATTCAATACCAGAGTAAAGCGATTACAGAGTATGAATGAAATGAATGTTGATGCCATGTGTGTTAAAGATCTGAATTCTGTGTTTCTCTCTCTCTCTCTCTCTCTCTCTCTCTCTCATCTAGTGCACTTTTGAGGGCTGCGGAAAACGCTTTTCCCTGGACTTTAACCTCCGCACACATGTACGAATTCACACCGGAGACCGCCCATACGTCTGTCCTTTTGATGGCTGCAATAAAAAGTTTGCTCAGTCTACCAACCTCAAGTCGCACATCCTAACACATGCGAAAGCCAAAAACAACCAATGAGAAGCTCTGGTCTGCATTTCCTTTTTTTTTTTTCTTTCTTTTTTTCTTTTTTTTTTACACCTGAATCCAGCCTCAACGTGACAGCATCTTAAAACACTGGAGGTCTGAACTGTGCTCTTCTGTAGTTCTCCTAAGGAGTGCGGAAATGTTGCCCCAAAGGACTTAGGGGTTTAATTATGGTATATTGTAAAAGACACAAAGTGAAACATTGGGAACCCCTGTATTCTTGAATCAGCCCGCTAAGCGTGTGGCCCCTACCGAGGAGCAGAGCACGGCCGTGTCCGGCCCAGTTGCCCATCCCACGTTTTGACGGCTTATTGCAGCCAGCAGAACGATGGAACTCATGGACACTCATCTGTAGACATTGCTTTTTACCACAGTTAAGGAACAAGAACATTTTGGCAGTTGCTTCATTTTCTTTTCACTATTACATCAATGTCACCAGTCTGCATAGATATAGCTTTTAATTTTGTATTTCTCCAAGTGTGCATATTGTACACTTATTTTTGGAATGTACTTAGTAATGCAACCTTGTGATCATTCTTTATCCCTGAGAACTTACGGTTTCGCTTAGGGCGTGTTCTTGAAAGGGTTGATTTATAGTTACTGTAAGACAATACTTCAAAAGTATTTTATGTAAAAAGTTATCTTTTGTTTGTTTGTTTTTTGTTGCATTTTTCTCTTTGGTTGTAACCAAACCATTGAATAATCTTGTATACGTGTATTGTAAGACCGTATGAAGATCGCATAGAAATGGACAGCAAGTGTTTACTGCTTTAAAGCATTCGGTCATCAGTTGCTTTCTCTTTTCTCACGTTGTCTCACATGGAAAAAGAATCATTAGCTCACTTTTAAACTCAGAACGTGAACCACTTCTCACGATAAACCACAATGTGAGTTTGTTTTTTCTTTGTTTGTAATGTATTGTAAAGCCCTAAATCATGAAAGATTCTTTGTTAATAATTACATTGTCATGTATTTCAGTCAACAAATAAAAACACAAATGCCTCAGAGGTTTTTTTTTTTTTTTTTTGTGCTTCATTACATGCTTGAATGATATACTGTGTAAATAATGTGTGTTAATTCAGATATATTGGTGTGTGAGGGAGAGAGAGAATTTTAAAAAAAAAGCAGAATTCTACACTATGACAGATCTTTGATCTTTGTTGCCTCTGAAATGTGTTTTCCTGTCAGCTTGGATCATGTGCTGACCTCTTGTGGTCATGATATAAAGAGGTGAGTCATTCCCTTCGATTAGGACTTCCTCATTGTTCTTAAATTCTTTTCCTCAGTGTGACTGTAATAAGAGGAAGTATGTCCTTATATTCATTGCAGCACAATTCTGCTTATTTAGTTGAATATGCGGTACTATAATTAAATTCATAAGGACATTGATGTCTGGATTTCGACATCAAGTCCATGCAGCTCCCCTGATAAAAGCCTGGCTTGTTATTATTGCACTGTCCATGGACCTGACTTACTAGGATGATTTATTTACTGCTTACATAAAATAGCTCTTGATACTGAGTGGGTGGTGTGCTGGTGCAGTGGGCAGCATCGCTGGATTAAGGTTTGTCTGGAGTTTCACATGTTCTCCCCACGGTTATTTGGATTTCCTTTGGGTTATTTGATTTCCTCCTACTGTTCAAAGATGCACAGATATGGTGTGAATGAGTGTGTGAATTGTGCCCGGCAATGAACTAACATCCTATCCAGGTGGATTCTCCTGCCTTACCCTCGCTGTTCCCAGGACAGCCTGAGGATCCACCACAACCCTAACAAAGATAAAGACGCTACTAAGGAGGTAATACTGAGACTCTACTAGAGTTTTGTTCACTTATTTTCAATTTTTATGCATCGCTTTTCTTGGCACTGATGCTATTAATCACACGGAATTTAAAGGGGAAAAAAAACTCATAAAATATTAGCTGTGTGCAAATTGCTTGCCTTATTGAACTGGAGGATCATTCAGTTATTAAAAGGCACGTTTCTATCATCAGACTGTCAGCATCACTGGAAGAAAAATATATAATATTTACTCTAAAAAAAGAATTTAAGGGATTAGATAAATGCCATAATATTCACTGACTATCTATGCTGCTTTATCCTGTATACAGGGTCCCTAGAGGATTGGCACACCCTGGAAAGGGTGCCAATCCATTACTCGGCACACACACTCACTAC
This sequence comes from Clarias macrocephalus, assembly GCA_011419295.1. Taxonomy (NCBI): domain Eukaryota; kingdom Metazoa; phylum Chordata; class Actinopteri; order Siluriformes; family Clariidae; genus Clarias; species Clarias macrocephalus. The sequence continues at coordinate 12,786 of JAAGKR010004774.1, read as the reverse complement.
AGGCAATTTGGGAACGCCAATTTGCCTAATCTGCAAACCTTTGTACTGTGGGAGGGAACCCACCAAGAACAGTGAGAACATTTAAACTCCATGCACACAGACCCGAGGCTGGAGTCGAACCCGGACCCTGGAGGTGCAAGGCCACTGTGCTAACCACTACGCCTCTACTGTGCCTCCCTATAACAGTCAGTGTGAGTTTGAATATGTCATTTAATCTTTAAACATTTGGTGTCAATCCCGGAACACTGGATGGAGCACAAACTTATCGCAAGGTACCATGCACCCACACACACACACACACACACACACACACACACACACAAACACACACAGTTACATCCTCACAGTCATTCACACCTAGGTGCAATTCAGCACATCCAATTCCCCTACTGACATATTTTAGGGAAGGTGAAAGGAACCCAGAGAACAACAAAGCCCTTTGCAGTTTAAATTATTATTTTTTCAGCCAGGAAACATGTTGATTGTAAATGTGTTTCATGATGTCTGCTATTGGTTAAGACTACTTTTATGATTTTATGATCAGATTTTATGAAAAATGACATTGGTTAATAACACAGGCTAATAACTTTTAAACAGAAAACTTATAAAACAGTAAACATAAGTGTGACAAACCCCCCCCCCCCCCCTCAGTATATTTCATCAGTATCAGTGAAAAGTTTTTTTTTTTGTGCATTCTAGAACAATACTTGATTTTTTAATTATTTTTATAAATATGAAATAATCGGGCATCGGGTAATTAAGTACCAGCAAAAAGAGTCAGTTCTTGTTTTAAGACATGAAGGTTATCTGCTCTGGAACGGTTCTTGCAGGAACAGTATGGTCAAGTGCATTTACAAAACTCATTAAGCATCATGATGAAATTGTCTCTCATGAAGACCTTCCCAGGAAAGCGAGACCAAAACGTACCTCTGCTGCAGAGTAAAGGTTCATTTAGAGTCACCAGCCTCAGAAACCACCAGTTAACAAACCGCACCTCAGATTAGATCCTTTATGAAGGCTTTACAGAGGGATAATTAGCAGATACATCTCAATATCAACTGTCCGAAGGAGATTATTACCTATTTTGCACGTCTTCACAGCGTAGGTAAATAACTAAAAAAGCTGGAAAGATCATGGAATTAGAAGGCGTGTCCAAACTTTTGACTGGTACTCTAGGCTACATTATTTCAAATTGATCATGAATACACACTTGTGCATTTGTACAAGGCTGGAACAAAGAGTTGATTCCAATAAATAATAACAAACAAAGTTCTTCAGTCACATATATTTGCTGGTCATATATATCTTAAATAGGTCCATATATTATCTGCTAGTGTGTCGAACGCTCTCAGACATGGACGATATCAGGACCGTGCCGTCAATAGACGGGTTTCTGCTTCGTCACGGATTTATAGCAGATGGTTAAGATTTGATCATTTGAAGATAATCGAAAACTGATTTATTTGGTACTTTTTATATTCACTCTGTTTGTGCACTAGAACACAACGATGTATACTTTATTGTGTGCGCTCAACATCCTGAAGAGATTACATCTGGTGCATTACATTACATTGTCAATAGAGAGGCTCTTTATTATTAAACTGCCTTTTATTCTGTTACCAGGCTTGATTGGAAAATTGGGATAGTTAAATGATATGAGCATGGAGAAACGTCCATGATGAATCCATTAACCAGTGTTTGTGGTGTACCGACCATATTGATTCTCATCTTGTTTTGTTTGCCGCTGTTTCGCCCCGAAGGTAAGAAAGCACCGATATCTTCGGGGGTAACTGACTGGAATGATTAATAATGGTGGAAATGTATTTATTTATGCAACTAATATCCCGCACGCATAGCTCGTTGACGCCTGTCAGGTCCGTGGATATGAATTTCGATTCTGACAGGAAATCCTTCATGTGAAATCTCCTGCAACACAATCTACAATTTCCTATTGTCTCTGAAGGAGCTGCCAACAGCGGATGCCTTGTCTGGAGAGAACGGAAGCATGTTTGTGTGTCACGCGTGTGTGCGGAATTTACAATTTAGCTCGGAGACGAGTCGAGCGCTCGCGTGTTTGTCTAGGTTTGCGATCATGAACGGTAGTGAAGAGCAAATGTTGCACTTGTTATGCAGCTGAAGTCAGGCAGGCCTCCTGCCGTGAGTAAGCACCTGAAACAAGGGTGTTTATTAAGCATTTCCCCTCCAGCCAAATCACGGCCCTGCTTCATCACGTTCCCGGGCATAGACCACTGCAATTTGTCACTGTAATGAAATGGAAAAGTGGACTTCAACTGCGCTTCGTCTTGCTTTCATACAGCAATAGCAGATATGTTGTTTGATTTCGTTCCTTCATCATAGTTGTATTATTTATTCATCAAATATAAATATTTGATTGCGTAGAACTCGTGCGAATCTCCACACAGATGTACTGCATGTATGTGTTTGCGCCTATTTGCATGTGTACGCGTATCCGTATTTGTACATCCATGCACGCGCATCTGTTGGTGTTGGTGCGATAACAGCAGGTGATGTGATTACAGAACATCCAGACATGAGGAATCCTGCGTGTCTTTGCAGCAAGCAAAGCCTGCGTTTCACATATAGTTATGCAGAAATATGTTGCCAAGGTAACAAAGTCATGAAGGGCTGCGTGCAGATCCCCTTGAATTCCATGGAGGTGGTGAGAGTGAAAAAAAAATAAAAAATCATGCATGCGCCCATGATTGATTAATGCACTGATAAGAGGATGATTATGTCCTTTAGTTGTTAGAAATCGACTGAGGAGCGATGCTTTACTGAACGTTTACTTTAGTGTGATTACTGGGTTTATTCTAACGCCAAGCAATCAGAAAAGCCAAGTGCATGTTAAGCATCATGAATTCCAAATGTCAGGGTTAAATGTCCAAGCAGCTCGTTCGGTTAGTGATACAGTACAGTGTGGCTCGAACCATAATTAAATGTTATGTAAAATATCTCCATGTAATGCACATTATTGATTGAACACTTTGCCATTATCTTGAGCGTTTTCTATCAAAAGTAATATGAAAATGTCATTTAGGAGAAAGGAAATTCATCGCACTGATGTATTTCACGCGGTAATAACATCAAAGCTGAATTCATATATAGCATTTTTGAGAACAGTGCAGCTCAATAGTTTTCTACAATTTATATGTCGTGTAATATTAATAGTCCTCGTCGATTCTCAGTTGCTGTATTGCACAAATTGAATGACATTTTTTTTTTTTTTTGCTAATCAGTGTATCGTTTACACAGGACTTTGCAGCATTTGAACAGTTTCACCTGAGTTCTATGCCAGGCCATGTTGGTCTAGTCTTGAGTGTTCTTTAGGCTTTACCATTTCAATTACTCCACTGTATTCTAGACAGCACTTTCCCAGAAGGAGTAATCACATTCAATATTAACAAGGATGTTCATTCAGAGCACATTTTCCTGCATTAATAATGCATACGCTTGAAATTGCCTCTGCATATATTATAATTCTGTTTATAATCCCTCTCCACAGGTATGCACGGTCCAGCCAGTGGACACATCAAAACCATTCTTTTTTCTGTCCTCGTTGGAGACATTTAATTGGGAAATCAATTATGTACGAAAGACAAATTTGATGCTCTTTTTCATGTGAGAGAATATAACCATATCTTTGGCGTGTTTGCAGACAATTTCAGCTTACAGGCTTAAGAAGAAGGTTACATCTATGACTCCCATAAAGTGATTCTATATAAAACCCCCTAAACAGTGCATGACTTTTCTTTACCCAAAGATTCATCCTCTATACCGCTTATTCTGTGTGCGGGGTCATGGGGGAGGGGGGGGGCGCCTGGAGCCTATCCTAGTACACCCTGGACAGGGTACCAATATATCACAGGGTTGCATGTCTTTGGACTGTGGAAGGAAACTGGAGTACCCAGAGGAAACCAGGGAGAACATCATGCACACAGACCCGAGGCAGAAATCGAACCCAGACACTCGAGGTGCGATGCCACAGTGCTAACCACTAATAATGCCTCATATATAATGCACTAGTAAAGATCTTTTTATTATCTAGTATTTTAAACATATAGTACATAGGCGTAGGGTTAGAGTCAGCGACGATTAGCTGAGTGTATCCGTTGAAGAGGTGGATATGGCCTTTTTCTGTCTTCCTTCAGCCAAGGAAGACAGCAAGCTTTTAGTCATGAGTATCTTAAGTAGTTGACTCTTCTCCTATATGAGGGTAATTAAACAGAAACTCTCATTACCTTGGCCTCGGTAGATCAGTGCTAAAGTGGCAGTGCACCATATGGCAAGAGTAGTAATTACTGACCCTTTACGAACAGGATGGGCTCTGTTTATCTGCAGCCGACTGAAGGATACCTCAAGAGCTAAGGAGCTCCTTGTCGGATTTCGAGTGAGGCTCTCGCCCCTGATACTCATGTTTAATTTATGCGCCCTTATGGGACTGGTTTGGGGCTGTCACACAGCATGGTAAAGTTTGCAGCATTTTAATACTGATAATGAGCAGAAGGAACAATGACCTGCCCTCCTCATGTGCATGAATTAATCAATGCTTAATTGACATCACAACTTCCAGCAGTCATGTTAATGCCCTAATCTGTTAAACACCATACACCACGGTTGCATTTGTCCATCCAAAGGCCTAAGTTATATTTATTCCTTTCAAAAACAATACCTGCCATGGATGTCTCCAATGGCACATCTAGCTAAATAGGAGGACGAAAATCATGCTGCTGCCGAGGCGAATTCCTGCCAATTGAAACCCATTTGTCTTTTAACAGTCAATTAAAATGATGTTCTGTAATCGGTGCTACGGTGGATGCAGGGCTCAGTTGCCTGTTTGAAATTTTAGGGCTGCTTGTATAAGCATGAGAGCTAGTGGGAAAGGGAGGGGAGCAGAGTCTCCTGGGACTAGAATGGCCTCTTTCATAGCCTTCTTGCCATTCCTTTGAACAAACAGAAGACCTCAGAGAGCCTATGCTTGCGAGAGATCCCCTCTCCTACTCAGTGCTGCCGTGGGAGCTGAAGATTAACACTTCTAAAAATAATTACCGCACAACCTTCACTGCTGCAGGCTTATTCAGCCATGAAATATATTACCTCTACCTAGCCAGAAAGAACATGTGCACATCTCACCATATTGGAGCTGATCTCAGAATGAGATAGTATTGACAATGCAGCTTTCTGATCACATCTACTGCCCCGTCTTCTAGTCCGTAACTTCAAAATCTTGACAATGAATCTCACGTGACATATGTACATACATCATTCAGTAAGGACTGTTGGTAATGTATTAATTTTTAATGCACTGCAAAATATTGTACCAGTTGATGAATTATGGAATAAAAGAGAAGTAAGACTAATGTCTCTTTTAAAAAAAAAAAAGAAAGAAAGAGAGCAATAAAAAAATTTATCAATACAAAAGTTTTTAATATTAAAAGAATCAATGAATCCATCAATATTAACAGAGAATTCGTAATTGAATTTGCCTATATTCATGTTTTTTTTTTTTTTTACCTGCTAAGGTATAATTTTTTGCAGCGTACAGACTGGAAATGCAGATATTTTTCTCTCAAGTGGGCTACTTTTGTGCATTGTGCATATAAATTATGCTTGGGCTGTTAAACAGAATCTCTGCTGATGTGCCATGATTTGAATGGATTTTAAGATCATTTGCTTATTTATGAATTGAAAACTGCTCTCCATACCCCATTACCCAATTACCCAAATTACAAACAGTTTTATTGGGATTTACACCACACACACACTCCCCAGCGAACTGTGTAACCATACCTAAAGGTTCACAGTGCAGTTAAGAAACACAAAGTCATGGCACCTGCTTGCTGTTGGATAAGATGACAGTATACAGTACAGTACATTGCTTTATCATTGTTCGGGGATTTAAGTCGTCATCTCATTCACTGTGTGAGATTTTATTGCTTTAAGACAGTTATTGGGCAGAAATCATTCAAACTAATTTCCTAACACTGATAAGAGGGCATACTCACGACCGCTAATGATTACAGAGTAAGTTTTAAGAACGAAACAGTGTATTTCGGTTCTCTAATTGCACTGCGTGATATTTCTAACTATTGATCACATCTCAGATTACTTATTCTGGCATCGTTTCAGTATCAGAGGAAAACAAAGGGGCTTTTCACATTTTATTTTACACAACATAACATGTTTATACAGGATGTACTGTATGGATTACTCCATATAACAAAGTAATATACATGTCAACTGCATTATTTAGTATATGCAGAAAATGTTTGTTTTTTTTTGTCCTTAAAAAAAAAAAAAAAAAAACAATGATCAGTCTGTTGCTTTTTTCCTCACTATGTACTGTAAGAGTGCCATGTCCAAAACAGAAACCAAATAGTTTTAAAAGATTAGAGGTTTTTTTTGTCTGACCTATAATAATAAAATGGTCTGTAAGTCTACCAAAAACTGATGTGATACGGTTGTAAAAAAAAAAAAAAAAACGAATTAAAGTGTGCTTTCTAGAACCCATTCCGACCTGGACAGCGAGTCTTTCCCATGAATTTTGGCCGAAACTTCCAGCTGGGGAAGATCTCCACCGCTCATGGACAAACTGCGTTTGGAGCGAAGGCTGCCAGTCTGCTGTTGGAGATTTCCGTAGCTGGTCTGCTTACAGGAGTCTACATTTAACGAGTGCCTGCGACTCACTCTTATACACCCTACTGGTACAGTCATGTAGCGTGACGACTCGAGTTGTACCCTTCTGGATACTGGCATCACTGTGGTGGAATAGGCCCGTATTTGGGCAGATTTGGGGCGTGCCTTGGCTGAGTTGTTTTTGTTGGTGTTGTCGAGCTCGACACTGATCTGTGTGTCTGATTTTGGAGGGCCCGCGGGTTTGTGTGAGGCAGCATGCATGGGACGCTGCGAGTTGGGAGAGGCAGGATGCCAGCTGTGACTGGCAGCAGAGGTAGTAACAGTGCAGTCAGGAAGGGCTGGTTTAGACGTCCAAGGCCCAGATGTAGTTCCTAAGGTGGGCACTGACTCCACTTGCGGAGAAACCTTCCGGCACGCATCCATCTCCACACCCAGAACCTGCTTGGACATGGACTTAATGATTCCACAGACCTGCAGCTGCTCGCTCCTGGAAGGGGAACGGATTTCCCCCAGCTCTACTCCCTTGTCCTCTCCTTCCTGGTTGCACACTCGATAACGCACAATAAGGAAGATGATAAAAGACAAGACCGAGGCTACGATGATACCTCCAATGATCACAACAATGGTACCTCCAAGGAACTGTGATTGCATGAAGTGGCACCGGAGGTATTGAGGCTCTGTTGAAAAGTGAACACATCCCACCACACGGGTAGCCGTGAGAGTGGTCATTGCGTCATCATAAATCGCAAGCACACAGAGGTCATACGATGTCCCAGCTGCCAAGTTGTTCACCAGGATGCTTTTACTGGCTGGAGGGATCATTCTGCATGGACACATAGTTTAGAAGATCAGCAAAATCTGGAAATCATTACTTTGTATTCAAAACACACTGTGTTCTACTGAAGAACACATTATATAAATATAATTATAGTTATAATAATAAAATTGTCCTTTTTGTCAACTTAACTTCTGGAGACTGTTTAAAATAAGGCTGCTGAGCTATCCATGAATCCTCTTTACTTCCACATTAAAAGACTCTGAACACCATTTATATACATAGATAACAATCATGGTTTGCGTTTTCAAGCTATTTCAAGTGGGAGTGGGAGCAATTCTACATTTTTACCTTGATTTCATTTTTTATCAACTTTTTTTTTTTTTTTGATCAGATCAGTTCTTGAAACCACCAACTAGTAGTGTATGTAGTGTCCTACATACTGTAAATCCTACAATGCTTCCAGAATGTCATTGCACTCAAATGAAGAAGGATCATTGCATATAATTATGAATTTCATAATTATAACCCTTGTAAAATGCGACCTGTCATATCAAGTCAGGCATTAAAGTCACACAGGTTAGTTTTATGCTGGGGCCAATAGTGTCATAAAAAAATCATAAATCAGGTAATAAATAAGCTTAACCTTGTTGTCCTTCAACACAACTGATAATGTTTTAATCCTAAACTTGTGGTGATTTAAAGCACTTTATACCATTTAGTTGGTTACTCTAGTCGTCATAGAAAAAACATGCACTTTTTTTTCACTACGGTGGAGAATTTATTTTTAGGGGTAAGTTAGGATTTCTATTTTTTTTTTTCTGGGGCCCCCCTTGGAAACAAACTCCCACTGGCCATATCTCAGCAACCAGACATGTAATAAAAAAAATATTGTTCTTATTGAACCAAGAATCTGAAAATATGCATAACTCAAATCAGCCAAAATGCAACTTAATACCTGATTTGATGGTAAATGAAATGTATATATTGATGAAATGTGAAATTTATGGTCTTACCTGTATACTAGCGAGTCATCATATGTGCCATTGTATTGGATCTGGAACATCCGAATCCCTGGAATATTCCGCTGTAAGTTGAATTTCACCAGAGCGGACGAGGATGTAATTTCAGAAATCATCACCCGTTTTTCCTGCCCAGCTTTTGTGTTGCCGATGGCAGTGGCACCATCTCCACCTGATTTGGTGGATGTAGCAATATCTGAAGAGCCAGGATCTGGTTCCTGTACCAAACTTGTGTCGTTAGTGAAATGTGGCAGTTTGATGATAAATAGTTGAACAGTCTGCTGTGCTTCTCCAGAAGGGTTGGATGCCACACATGTGAACGATCCAGAGTCTTTCACTGTGCTGATGAGGATATCTAGCGTCCCGTCGGTGTGCACCAATGTTCGGGATGAGTTAGATACTAGTCTGCCATCAGGGGCAATCCAGTGAATAACAGGATCTGGATCTCCCCGTGCTTTACAGCGCAGAGTAACATGTTGGCCTTCTAATGCCCGAGTCTCCTGAGAATGACGTGTGATGAGAGGAGGCTCACACAGGAACTCTTCTTCTGACACTGTCCAAAAGTAGCGCCCCGAGAGGTGCTGCGGAGCAGCGCAAGTCTCCAGGTCATCCTCACGCCGTAGTCTCCTCAACCACAGCAACTCACAGTTGCAGCGTAATGGGTTACCCCCAAAGCTTAATGCAAATAATGATGGGCCCAAAACACCTGACGTGGCCAAAACACCTGCACGCTGGAAGACCGGATCCGGTGGGAGCTTCTGAAGCTTGTTGGAAGTAACATCCAGGCGTTTAAGTTTCATGAGGCCTGAAAATGTGCCCTCAGGTATATACTCTATCATATTGTGGTCCAGACCTAAAGTGTGAAGGCTAGTCATGTGCTGGATGGCCACCCATGGGGCACTCTCTAGATTGTTGTAGGAGAGATCAAGCTCTTCAAGGGCCAGCAGGTCGTTAAAGGCTCCTATGTGAATATACGTTAGCTGGTTGTTGTTGAGAATAAGATGATGAAGTTTGGACATGCCGCTAAAGGTGTCATTTGTGATCCGTGTCAGACGGTTGCTGTCCAGGTGTAGGGCACGCAGGTTCTCCAGATCATTGAAAGCATGGGGTGTTATAGAGCCTATTGTGTTCCTAGAGAGTGTCAAGTCTACAAGCTTGGTCATGTTGGCAAAGTCCTTTCGTTTGACAGTTGTGATAAAATTGTCACCAAGTCGCAGTTCTACTGTGTGTCTGTCAATGTCTGGGGGAACAAAAAGCAGCCCCTTTTTGTCACATAAGGTGGCTAGGTTGGGAGGCAGTACTTGACAAATGCAACGTTTGGGACATATTTGGATCTTCTGGGCTTTTACTGCCATGACCATGACCATCAAGTAAACAAATAAGGTCTCCATCTGGGTCAGCTGTTATAATATCACCCCTGTGAAGGAGAGAGATGAATCAGAACGGTCTCAGTGTGTAATTTAGGTCTATAGTAGCCAGAACAACATAACAATACATGTACCTTTCTGGTGCAAAAAGTATCTTAAATGTTCATTTCTTACAGAGTTCAAACTGTTATCCACAATAATGGTGTGTTATATATATCAAAAAGTGTCATAAATAAGAACGAGTAAATGCACAAGACTGGGCCTAGAACAGGTAAACAAAAACCCCTACTGTACTAGGGGTTCAGGATTTTGGCATGCTAATGCTTAGCCTTTGATTTTTGAATATAAATGATGAAAGACTCCACTGGCCATCCAGTTACTCATTGAAATTAGGCTGATGCCTCTTAAGATCATCTGGAGACAAAGAGAAAGGATCAGCACATATGCCACATCAGGAGGTAGATGTGGTTCTGTTCATATTGATTTTCCATAGTGCTTCAATGCTGCTCAAGTTTCTGAGTATACACATGTGAGGAGGGATATAGCATATATATTTAAAGACTCTTGACAGGGATATAACCTTGACAAAGGATAAAAGTTTTAATACAACCTAAAATTATGAATGGTGAAATTATGAATCTTCACAAAACCATTTTAATAGAGCATGCATGCTTATTATTTTCTCAGCTAAGACTGTTCATAATCTAGTTCTTGCATGTTCTGTTAAATATACAGAGTGCATTATATTTTGGTAGATTTAGTAGTTTTGTCAGTATTGATGTATGAATATTCTAATAATTTATTCAGCATATATTCATCATAACTAATTTTGACATGTGTCATCAAGGGAAACAGGCCTTTAACTCCAGTCACAACTTAACACTAACTGTCATGTTGAAAAGCTAACTGTCATATATCATAGTTACAGACACGAGGGACTTATCAGATCACAATGTTGCTATCAGTGTGTAAAATCAGCCATAAATCCAAGCTATTTTGACGTATACGATATGAAATCCCTACGGCCTCAACTAAAATGACTAGGACAAAAAAAAAAAAGATATTGCATGATAAAATTTGCTCTACATCTAATCCTGTCTCTTTAAATTTTGAAATGTTCTGCTCCTGAGCAGGCTAAAGAGCTTCTCTTTTGTGTTCCTCTGAATATTTGTGACATTTTGCCACATTATTTGACCTAAAGGTTGTTCATATGAATTGAGATGTGATGTAATTGTTCAATGAGCTGATTATAACACTCTTTTAGCATGTCAAATGCTCTTCACATCATGCCACTTTATTAACCAACTGCCGCTGGTACTGCAGGCCAACCAGCTGGCTGCTTTAGCTGGCAGAGCTTCTGTCTGCTTGCTGGGATGAAGTGGAGCCGCTATTACCCCCCACTGAAACACTGCATCGACTTGCTCAGAGTCGGGATTTTTTTATTTATTATTATTATTCAAGAGAAAAACGTCAAATGTGAAAAGAACAGCATAAACGCATGTTTGGGATTAACAAAAAGAGAATTGAACATGAGATCTTTTCATAAAGGAGGAATATATAGGAAATGGAGATCAAGGAGGGGGGGGGGAATATTTTTCAAATATACATCACCCTTTACAGATCATCACATGCTGTCAGATTGCAGACGAAACCTGATACATGCAAACCCTGCTTCTAAAAATACACACAAATTCATGGCTATTATATCTTACTTTCTGGCCCTCCTTTTAGACAGTTTCTGCCCTGCACCATGTTGTGTGTGTAATCAGGGTCATCTGGGATCGGGTTTAAGACTGCAGTAGTCAGATGTTTTTGGATTGTTAAGATGCAAAAGGCTGTTTCCTGTAGGTTTCTTTATTATGTAGTTATGTTCAACGTAAAATATCAACGATCCAGCTGGCAATTCCGAATGTAAGAATATCTCTCTGTATTGACCTACTACACCCACCTCTTTGCTAGCAGATAAAACAGAAACGATTTCAAATGAAACCTGCAGACACACAAGACACCAGACCTTTCAGTGACAGGAACATGTCGGCCCAGCTTCATGCTTAAAAGCCATTTTCATAATACTGCTAATGGAGCGGTGGTGACTGCTTGCACATTATCACTGTCACTAAAATCAGGTCAGTAAAATCATTAAACCATGCGTTTTTCTCCCCCTGTTTGTTTTACTGATCTTTTTTATTTATTTATTTTTCCTGAACATGTGCAGCCGGATTAATTATGATTCAGTCCCTTTTACAATTAAGGACAGGTAATTCAGACATATACACCCTGTATACTGGGATGACCCACATGCAGATGACATCACCATTATCAGGTAGGTCTAGTGCAATCTTGATTGAGATATGACTGCTTTTGTCACCCATGTTACTGAAATCAATGAAATATCTTGCACTCAGCGTTATGAGTGAGCTTTCATGCACGTCTCCCTCTCTCTCTCTCTCACAAACACACACACACATCCATGTTCTCTCGGACAACATCTTACTGCACAGCCTGCATTATTTTCCCTTAGTTTATAAAATCATTGATGGTTCATAGTTTTGAATATTGACATATGCATGCTTAGAGCTTTAATCATGCATTTAACAGTGACTACTATACATATGTAGTGGCCAAGTGAGGAGTCTGTTAGGATGGATGCATCTCTTCATTATCCAGGTAATCAATTGGCCTGATATGTAACTTGGAGAAAACGAAGGTTTAATGATGCCACAATGCTCTGAGACGGTAATAAGATGCTCAGCTTACCATCTCAACACCAAGGTTAGGCATGCATGATTGGTAACCACACAGACTATGCATTGAACATTAGGCTACAAGAGGGTGATTTGTCAGTAGGAAACGACTTTGCAATGCAATCCGAGAATTCAGTCGGGATTCCAAATGGTGTATGGAATTCTGTGACCTTGCCATGTACTATCTCCACGAACAGGCTACAGTCTTCATAAGATCATATTTC
>JAAGKR010004773.1:0-57624 GCA_011419295.1 Clarias macrocephalus | reverse complement strand
AGGAAAGCTGTTCCTTCTCAAAGCTCCAGGGTCCTTGATTGTGCAAAGCTTTGCGCGTCCACTCTGTGTCCGTGTTTGTTTCTTCCCACCTCACAAATACAGGCCAGTGTGTGGAGTGACTACACTAATTTCCACCTAGGTGAGAATGAATGTGTGAATGTGTGTATGTGCGCATGATGTCTTGCTATGGACTCACACCCGGTTTTCTTGTACTAAGCTCGGGATCCAGAGTGTACTCATCAGACAAAAGGGTGATATAATGCTGGCTCTGGAACCTCAATGAGCCTATTTCCTATTTTAGTACTGAATATGAAATTATATCCTTGGTGATCTAAGAGTCGAATGATTGATCATAGCTAATTGTTGTGGATCGGCTGTGTCGATTACATTCTTGCAGCAACACAAACATTTCCGCACAGATGCTAGGCAAAGTTGATAAGCCGTTTTTTACTCCACTTGGTCGTCTGGAGATTATGAATTTGAATACCGAACAGGCCATGGCCATCCGTGACCTGGAGCCCAAGAGAGCAAAATTGGCAGTGCTCACTAGATGGAAGGAATGGCATATTGTCTGCATTGTGGGTGTCTGTGACCTCATGCATGCATGTGGATTAGGGTGTGTTACACAGGCCTGTGGTGTTGATTCAGAAAGATTATGACAGGCAAGGGCTGACTGGAAGGTAGGATTCTAGGAAGTATTTACCTTAAATCAGGGAGAAAATTGGGGGACACAATGTGCCAAAAGCAGCTGCTCAGAAAGCACACTGAGTATAAATGAGCTTAGTACTGTAAGTAATAATGACAATAAACAATAAAGCGGACAAATGGTATTGCTCCACAATGATTCCTTTTTTAGGCCAGTTAATTCTCCTTGATCCCAAGATCCCCGTTTCATTGAATGTTGTTCCCGGGACGGCCCTGAAGCGTTAATTTTAAGTAATTCATGAAATTTGTTCATTCATTATCTCTCCACCTAATGAGAACACACTACACGAGAAAAAGCTTAAAGTAAAAGAATGGAAAGTATCAGAATAGACAGTCAGGCTATATCACACTGCTTCACAGAGTAACTCCCACTGTCAGTGAGATTGGAACTAATGTGCAAGATTTTATCTTCAGAGCTCAGGTTGCCTACAAATTGGCTGTTTTTACTAGATAGGTAAAATTAATAAATACAAAGCCTGCACCATTTCTCTGCATTCTTTTTTTGTTTCCTGATGTCCAGTTTATCATTTAGTGCAGAGATAAAATAATATAGTAAGAGTTGTGTTGTAGTTGACATTAGAAGAGTCCTCCTGTCACAGTCAGGATATTGTTGGGTGTTTTTAACCTCATCTTCTCATCACAGCATGGTGTTTGTGCTACAGAAATCATCTTGTTCATTTACTCATTTTTTATAGCGCTTATCCTGTCCAAGGAGACTCTGGGCATGAGGCATGGTACAACCTGGACAGTATACTGATTCATCTTGGGGCATAGACATACTGTACACACACGCTCATACACTATGGGCAATTTGGAAATTGGAGATGCGAGGCCACAATGCCAATGCCAACCACTACACTACTGTGCCACCCAATTATGTTGTTTAAAGTATTATTTAAGTGCATATCTCATCCAATACCATTATCATCTAGTCAGTTCAGCATATTCATTTTTATTTCATAATAATGACAACATTTTTATTGATTCATATTCATACACAGGAAAGCATAATGGAGGTCTTCTCCACAGTGGCAGTAAATTAGAAATTATATGAAAGGCAGGCTCTGTTAAGAACGTACATACAGTAGTCTTAATGTCGAATTTGAAGTCAACTGTTATGTGTTGAAGAACAGACATGTTTCTGAAGTGTTTTACCCATGCACATACTCTTTGGAAGGATTGGACAGACACATCTAATGGGATTTAGTAAAGATCCAGTGTTGGACAGTAGTGTATCATTTGATGATTCTGTGTTTTCATTGCAAGTGGGACAGTGTGTTTGGTATCTTTGACCAAACAGGTAAGAATACATTTCTGTATTACAGACTTCCCACCACACTAAAATATGTCCAGCGCTACATTTGGAGAACTTGCTTGCTGATAGCAGGTCTCTTAGTTCTAGAGGTACTGTATCAGCATTGCAGTTTCTCATGGTTTAGCCAACACAGCATGTACTGTAAGCTGTCATTTTTTCTTTAGTGATCAGCTAATTATAGTTACAGAATTCCGTGCAGTAATATTCAGGCCAACATCTTCATGCACGGCTTGGTATGGTGGCTCAACGTAGGGTTAGTTGAAGATGTCCAGCCTTTATGATGTAAGTAGCCAGTCGCCATCATCAAACAAAAGCAACTTATTTTGGTTTCCATCACTAACAGACTTCTTATAGGGAAAAAAAGGAAGCCAATACAATTTTTTTCACTTACTTTAAAAATGTAGTCTAATATGCAGCTGCTTTTTTTTTATTCATGAGTGAGGAATGCTGGTAAGATAAGCGAATGCACTGCAAAAAAATCTTTAAAAACTAAAGTAAATTATGTTTAAAATGGAATAAGTTCATTTTATTGTAGTCAATTAGACATGTCCATCTGTAAAAGCTATACAAGGCCAACATTTTTTAAAATTGAATGTGGTGATGTGGTGTTATTCGCATTGGCTATATTGTCTAATAAGTGAAAAAACATTTACATAAATCGTTATGTAAATTTATATTTAGGCATTTGGCAGATGTCATTATCCAGAGCGACTTTTTTTAAAAATCTCATTATACATCTGAGCAGTTGAGGGTTAAGGCCCTTGCTCAAGGGCCCAGCAGGGACACGTTAATGGTCATGGGGTCTGAACCTGGAATCCTTTCGAACCGTAGCCCAAAGCCTTAACCACTCAGCTACTCCTGACCCTGAAATGACTGTGGCTACTGCATCTGCATAGTGTAATAAAAAAAATAACATTGACAAACTCTATATAAATGATTGATTATGGATATATAATCTGTAATAAATGTGATTAGCTGTGCAGAACTATAATGGCCACTAATAAGCATATGGAATTCTCAGAAAGGTATATGGTGCAAAGTGTATCATAGGCTTAAAGTTTTACTATACTAATGTACTAATGTTATTGTTTCACATGTTTATATGTTGAAATTAATGGTCTTAAAGTAAAAAACCTTAAGAATGTAGAATTGACTAAACATGAAAAAAAAAGTGATTATCATAGATTATTGCAATTTCAGATGACATGCTTGCCTCTGTCTTTTTGTAGAAGTAGTAATGTACAAACTGCATTGGTACAGTTGGGAGGTCAGTAATGTTTAGCCTTCAAATAAAACCGCACCCTCTAAAGCATACAGGATTTTGCCTTAGCAAACTCAGTACTACTTATTGGGACATGCTGTTGTTTGTCAGGTCCTTTCTGTGGTGATATGGCAGAGAAGTATATTGAAATGCTTCTAACTTGCTTGTTTTAAAGTTCTGTTAGGCAATAATGCAACAAATAAAGATTCGTAATCTCTTTTTCATATTTCAATATTACACCTGACACTTGATTAATGATTAACATGATAATGTCAAGCAGCATGGTCAGTACAACAAAAATAGTATTGTACAGTCATGCACAACATTTCAGCAAGAAATAATTTTATGTTTAAGCTTGTCCCAAACTTCAGTTCGCAGCATACACTGCACCACAGCCGGCTTGTTTAGTACCTGATTAAGTTTAATTAGCTAGACTATTTACAGTCCCTGTGTCAGTAGGTCTTTATTTCCTGGATGTCACCTGTTTTTTTTTTTTTTTTGGTGTTGGATTTATTACTGTCCCTGTGTTGTGGTTTCCTGATCATGTTATTGTTTGGTTTACTGTATATGTTGTTGTCTGTATTAAAGTCTTGATGTCTGTGCCTAAGCCATGCCTGCAAACTCCCATTTCATGACAAGATGCACATAGGAGGAAATTATAAGTTAACCTACTAAATATAAACCCTTTCTAAATGTTTTTAATTATTTTTATATTGAAGCCAAAATTAAGAGATATGTTTAAAATGTACCATGCAAAAGAATAGTTTTTATATGTGAAATTTAAACCTGAATGTGTCTGACAGCCTCTTGTACGTACAGTACTGTATGCTTCCCTTCCAGCCCTTCAGTGCAACTGAAAGCATCACCTCAAATATTTTCCTTACTTGATAATTGTCATTGTGTCTCATTGTGTCTGCGGCCCTAAGGGAGCAGCTGGTGCAGACTTGTTTCCTTTTGCGGATACAGAATGCTGTTAAATAGGACAGGAGAGAGAGAGAGAAAGAGAAAGAGATTCCGATCTGGCAGTGTTGCTTTGCCCCACCGCTGTGTTCAAACGTGTGTCTGCTCTGACTGTTCCTCTGCCAATCAGCAGAGAGCTGAGACATGAGGCTGTCTTGGAGAAAGGAAGTGCTTTGCTTTATTGCTAACAATTCATTTTACTCATCATGCCTCCCTGTGGCATGTGGCTCTTTCAGGTAATTCATTAAACATGATCCCATCACACTCACAGTTTCTTTCATGAATAACGATCCTGCAAGTGCACAGTGCCCTTCTATGCTAGTGAAGTGTGAAACTGTGAGTATGCACCTTATAGGACCTGTTTTAGCTTTTGGGTTTCAAGCAGCATATATTAGTTAGTGTCTCTGAGTAGGTGTGAGGTGCTGTCAGGAGGCCCAGGGATCAGCTGGCCCAGCGAACACACACCCGGCTGTGTGCGACTGGCATTTGCCAGCAATGACATGTAAACACACCAGCTCATAGGATTAACATGTCTGACACAACACCAGATGTAATGGCTAGGAAGTCAATCCTATACAGACATGAGTTGGAGTTGAATCTAGAGAAGTAGACCAACTTTGATTTTAGAGGAAGCTTTTACTGTTGCTGCTACATGATCCTGCATGATTAAATTAACCAAGAGCACTTTAATACTCACTGGCAAAAAGGCATGTAATGTATGTATCTTGGTTAGAAGTCACAGTTAGCATGTTTTTGGTATGGTTAAATGAAAAAGAGAGAATATTTCTTTTCACTTATTATGAATTTAAATTGTAACACATAAACTTGTATAAATTTGTAATCAGTGGCAAACTGGCCATAACTCCCTGATTTGATTCAGTTATGTTTCACAGTTCTTTTGGGTCGCAATTTATGTATTGCCACACTGACTCCATTTTTTTTTTCTTCTCCATCTTCTTCTTCTTATTTTATTGATAGATTTCTACATTTGTGGTAATAAAATATTCCTGTAATCCTACAGGTGGTACTGTACACTTTAAACTATTCATACATTGGCAGACAGCACAGCATGCTTTGTGGAAGTTTTTTGTTTTGACTATGAAAAAATTTAATATTGAACGGGGGTATTTATAAAATTATGATACTTACAAAATCACAGTACAGATCGTGATATCGTATACAAAATCACAGTACACCTAGGTATCATGCTATCGTATTAGGTGG
Organism: Clarias macrocephalus; assembly: GCA_011419295.1. NCBI lineage: Eukaryota > Metazoa > Chordata > Actinopteri > Siluriformes > Clariidae > Clarias > Clarias macrocephalus. The sequence goes on along the minus strand of JAAGKR010004773.1, from coordinate 52,159 downwards.
TCCCTGAAAAATCCATAAACGTGTAGGTGCATGATGCATGCATGCATGGTGTGTCTGAAGTTCTCTGCTTATCATCAGCAAAGAGCGCTTATTTAAGCTTTTTGCCAGGTGCATTGTGTCACGTACATCCCGTACATCAAAAGAACATTAACATGTAAGTCATAGACAGGTCTGGTGACAGACGATAGGAAATGCAACAGCATTTTCCAGTTGAAAAGGTTCCAGCAGACATAAGATGTTTGCATGTATATTCATCTGAACACAGGCTATAGGAACTCTTACCATATAAGGCATCAGGAAGTTCAATGAGGGGGTTGTTTTATGCGAATAGATGCAAGGGAAAGTTCATGTCATATTATAAAACCTTACATCAACTATACAGTTCACTATCTAAAAAGTAAAAAAAAAACATCACTCTGTTGAACGTGTGGAAATGAAGTAATTCCAACCGACTGTAGGGAGCGTTTATCAGGTTAATAAGGCTGAGTTTTTTCATATTGGTTTTTACAGCAATTGTGGATGATTTAATTAAAAATTTTAATGAACATGTATACATACAGTATATGAACATGGACATGTATCTTGATTAGAACATTCAACAGCTGTGTTAAAACATAAATAAATAAAACAGTAATAAATAAGTAAATAAATAAGTAATTGAGAGAATTGCCTGGTAAATGTTAAAATTTCACCAGCGGTGGTAAAAACAAACCAAATTTTCTTCTCAAGTTAAAGTGAAATTACTCATCTGAATAAGTAAATCTGATCTGTCCAACTCTTTATTCAAGTTTAAGCAGAAATGTCTAAACTCTTAATTTGCATGAAGTAAACTATATTCAAAGAACAAGAAACTTCATAAAGAAAAAAGAAAAAACATCTCACACTGTCTTTTGTCAGTTATTATAAATTTGTGCCTTTTCAGCAAGCATCCAGAAAACTATTTTAGCTTAGCCAAACAACTGTGTTCTACCTAATCTCTTAAGGTTAGCAAGCATGCTAATAACTCTGACACAAACTAAGAATTAGCAGTCACAATATAAGCTAGCCTAATAAAGTGTGCAAATATATGTAATGATATAGATGACAGTCAGTGTTGGGGGACGTTACTTTTTAAAGTAACTAATTACATTGCATGCCCTGCGATGGATTGGTACCCTGTCCAGGGTGTACCCCGCCTTGTGCCCTAAGTCTCCTGGGATAGGCACGATGGCCGTAAATAGGGTTCATCATGATTCACCGCGAATTTTGGCGCTGTGATTAGGTTTCCATCTTTCCGTACATCGGTTCTCGCATAGTCAAACTGCATAGGTGAGATAGGGGTATAACAGGAGGAATAACAGAGGGGTTATCGGGGGTGGGGCTAGTAGGACGACTTTCACACACACACTAACGGATTGGGAATGACTGCTGTCTGGCTCACAGATTACATAAATTGTCTGAATAACGGATTTTTGAAAAAAATAACTAAATAACTGTGTACGTGCTGTAACCTCTCACAGCCGGAGGTCTAGAGAGAGCTGATTGGCTGAGCTCTCTCAGGGAGGAGGGATGAGAGGTACTTAGAGCTCTCAAATTAATCACGGCTCTACAGCCAGTCAGGGGCGTCTGTGAGCAGATAGCGCTGTCTTCTGAGTGTGTTATGCCACACTGTGTTCGAGCAGTTAGAAAAGATGCAGTCGGCTGGCATCATGTGGTTCGGAGGAAACACGTGATAGTCTTTGGCCCTCCCGACTGAGTGGTAGTAGTAGCCTTAATGTGGGAGCCCCATAGTGATGGGGAGGAATTGGACATGACTGAATTAGGGAGAAAATCTGGGTACTTAAATGGCGTAAAAATGAGTACTTAAATGGCGGACCTAACGAGTTAAATTACTCGTTACACCAAAAAAGTAATCCACCCAACACTGATGACAGTTATAGATATTCCTCTTGTTGTCGCATGCTAAAGGTTAGATTTATTAGGAATTTAGATCATTAGCATCTCATGACCCTTCCCTGCTGAAAAATTCAGCTTGGTGTGAGCAGCTTAGCACACTACCCTTTTCATCAGGACTATGCCTTGAAACATAAATTAATAAAGAGGAATGCAGTGCTGTAGTGTTTGACAGTGTGTTAGATTGTAGTTTGTAGTTTGTAGTGTTAGATTGTAAAAACCAAATGCAGGTGAAAGATAAAAGATGTTTAAAGATATTTAAAACCCAGTCCGAACTACAATAACAAAGAAACAACACACAATATGTAGTGAACATGTTAAAAATAAAATGACTGACTGAATGAATGGGTGGCACGGTGGTGTAGTGGTCAGCACTGTCGCCTTGCACCTCTGGGGTCCGGGTTCAATTTCCAGGACCAGGCTCGATTCCCATCTCTGTGTGCATGGAGTTTGCACATTCTCCCAGTCCTTGGTGGGTTTCCTCCAGGTACTCCAGTTTCCTCCCAAATACCTGTAGGTTAGGCTAATTAGCGTTCCCAAATTGGCCGTAGTGTGTGAAGGAATGTATGAGTGTGTGTATGTGTGTGTGCCCTGCGATGGATTGGCACCCTGTCCCTGCCCTAAGTCTCCTGGGATAGGCTCCAGGTCCCCGCGACCCTGAATACAGGATAAAGCAATATAGATGATTTTATAATAAAAAATTCCACATGAAGCTCTCGACATACTGGATTTATTAATAGTGTTTTTCTTCTCCTTCTTCTTCTTCTTCTTCTTTTCTTCTTCTTCTTCTTCTTCTTTTTTTTGGTGTTATGTAAGAACTTATCCATTATGTTCCAGGGAACTGAAATGAAAATGAGTAAAAATCAGATTTTGAATGTAGTGAATACTAGTTTTCCCAAATTAATGGCTGTTTGTTATTATGTAGATCTCCCACATGACATCATCACACTGGATTTCTGTAGATCTGTTACACAAAGGACAGAGAAAGTAACACGTAACATATCCTCTTCCTACTGCTCCCTTCCGGCTCTTTGCATCACTCTCAACACACACACACCAGCAGCACAGGCCTGCCATTGTAACCGTTAAAGGAGAGATGGGGAGTGAGTGACTGATTCCTGGGCTACATAGCCTGTGCTTTCTTACACACTGCATTGAAATTCAGACACTGAATCTACTTCTCTCAGGCAGGGGCCTTTAAAAAAGTATTTCTCTCGCCCCTTTTGCATTGTCTAACATTGTTATACTCCATTAGTGTTCCCTTTGTGCCATTTTTATTTCTTATTATGTACACTGACAACACTACAATTATGGAGGAGGCAGGTTGCCATAAGTGACTGTATAAGCCACTGTATGGTGGCATTAGGGAAATTTGAAAAGTTAAAGTAATTTAAATGGATGATTTTTTTTTGGACTGTTATGTCCCCCAGAATATCTTCTAGCCAGGTCTTGCAGTTAAGGCTTGCATGACTTATGGAATGTCTTATGTCTAATCGGGTAATTGAAAAATAAGAACCCGAAATGTGGTTTCTCTTTGCTGGCAAAAATCAGTCTATATCATACACGAGCTTACGCTTAGCAGTTGTATTGTATATTGCAGTAATTTGACAACAATAGAAAGAGTGAGGAGTCAGAAAATGCTTGCAGAGTAAGAGGAAACTGTTAATAGCTGATTTTTTTTTAACTGTCCGATATCAGAACTATTGTGTGTAAATAACAGCCACACCATTTCACATTCAGATATATACTGAAAATGCAAATTATGCATCCAGTGCTGACTGAATCAGTCTAACTCAGTCACCAAGCACTTAAGCTTCTTCTAAACAGCATTAGTTCCGACCGAGTAATGTTTAACTATATGTACTACTAACAATCGTTAATTACACTGTCGGTCACCAGTATGGGTGACAGTATGTTGTACGGACCGCAGTACTGAGGGGAGAGCACCTGCCTGCTAGAAAACACATCTGATAATGTTGACATCTTAAACCACACATTGTCTACTTAATAATTGCTTCTAAGTCATTCTGAATGCTTTTCATCCTGTATATTTGCGCAAAACATTTCATGCATGCACAAGTCTCCACAGTTTCAAAAATGATAGATTTAAAATAATTTACCATTAATGAACAAACTAAAAAAAATACAAAAGTTGTATTTTATGTTTTGATGGTAAACTGCTAAAAGCTGAAAGTGATCCTGTTTGCTTAAAAATAAGTTTTTCTATTCAGCATTTACATAAGCACACTGTTGTATGTCACGAGATATCATTTATTTTATTAATACAGTTATTTCAGGGTATACCACGAATCCCAAAAATCTGTGGTTTTACAGTTAACTACGTCCATAATTTAATTCAATTTTGGTCTAAAGACCACCATTCAAACGATACCATACCCCTAGTATTATACCACAGAACTGCAATTATTTCCACATTGTTAGTACTATATTCTTTACTCTTCATTGTTTAGACAACAAGTATTTATCCTGCCCACCGTGTTTTAACAAGTTCACTGTGTGTCTGAGTATCAAGGAGATTACTGGGCTTGAAAAGGCACACTTTCATCCCTGCCGGTCAGCCGTATTTTCCGCCCAGTCTTTAAGCATTTTAAGCCACTGGTACAGTATATTCCTAACTGCAGAGTCTGTGATCAAACACATTCCTATGAGTGCACTGAGAAGGAGGCCTGACCTGCACACAGTCAAGGGCACGAAGAGAAAAGTTCAAGGAAAACATTGTTTTTAAGAACAGGTTTTCCCAGTGCTTTGCCTGGAGGGACTGTGGGATCTGATGCTGACCGCTTGACTAAGGAAGGTTTTCTGTGTGTAATCAAACACGGAAGGAATACATCCTCATGCAAATAAAGTACATAGACTGGGTTGTGCTGTATGTAGATCCTGAGCAGTAGGATTTTCCTTTGTCCTTGTTCATGCCTCTAACAGAACACTGTGTTCTAGAATGAACCAAGCTGCCAGATAAATTGGGTTATGCTAACCGGTTATGTATTAGATGTGTGAATAGCCTTAAAGAGTATACTGCTGCTTCCAGTTCTCATGGACTTGCATGGAGGACAGTTCACATAAATTAAATCTAAGAATAAATGAATGAACAAATGTTTTATTATCAAGAAAACATTTAAATTTAGGAATGATATATATATAATTAGATAAGATGTATATGGAAGAAATCAACAGTGTCAGTGTTTTGTAAAGCCATTCTTTAACAAGTTAACACAGGTCTCAGGGGTCCCCAAAAGTCTGTCTGTTAATGTTCCAGCTTAAATGCCATTCAGATAATGGATATTTACATACCTCAAAAGCAAAAGGATTTTTTTTACCCTAATGTGACACAGATCTGATTTTTATGGCTATCTGAATGCACAAATCTGATGTTTTTCAGATCGGATCTGAGTCACATATGTGGTCTTAGATTGGATCCAATACACCGTCATGCGACTTGAAGGAAATCGGACAGATTGGAATTCTTGCAGCTTTTTGGCTCTGCGCATGCCTAGGGCGCTGACGTTGTCAGTCAGGATGATTTAATAACGGTGTTAGCAATGAATTTTAATTGTATTTTTTTTAATGAATAAGTGGTCTCTCAAATGGGATGTGTTTTAACCCAGATGGCGCGATCTCGCGCCTCCATCTCCATGTGTCTAGTTTAAAAGGACAGATGCATCAATGTTAGATTAAGATAAAAATTTATTTGCAATTATGAATGTGAACCATCATGACATGCAAATCTGATCTGACAAAAAATCGGAATTGAACAATGATGCCTGTAGTCCGGATTTAGCCAAACACCCTTTATTTCACTTTTCCTCCAAACATGTCCCTGTCTATGAAAATTAGCCACTGCTGAACCACATCGCACGAGACAACAGAAGTTCTCATCAACAAATAGTGGGAAGGTATCTTTTTATATGAGGTCACAAAAGAAGAAATATACAGTACAAGTAGTCTGTTTAATACCAGACCAGGACTTAAGTGTATGTTTGTACAAAACCCCTTGAAATTAATCTGTAAGTAGGTAAACAAATGTTTACAACTGTTATAAGTGTCTACAGGAACTACAGTACCTCAAAGGACTAAATGAACTACACCAGACTCAAATGTTTCAGCAATAAGTGCAAGTTAAAAACCTATGACTTAACAAAGTTATGATGTCTGTAATTTTCGGAATCAAAACATGTACTGTGGGTCTTACTGTTATAGGAAAGTAAGCTGTAATATTATATATATTCTATAATGCAGGTGTGGGTTGTAATGCATTAAAGTTTTGGTACAGCTTTTACTCCAGAGCTTTATTATTAAGACAGCATTATTACTACACTGTCACTAATGTTCTCATGAGGCATTATTATAAAGCATCAAGTAACATGACATGAAGCGACATGCTCATGCTTTAAAAATTCGAATGCATGTAACTATAACGACATACAGTATTAGCTTGTATTTATAATTTATATTTTATTGTATCTACCAGTCCCTGTGATGGATTGGCACCCTGTCCAGGGTGTACCCTGCCTCGTGCCCTAGGCCTCCTGGGATAGGCTCCAGGCTCCCCGCTACTCTGAATACAGGATAAAGCAGTATAGACGATTGGGGTGAGTGAGTGTATCTAAAAGTCAAAACTTAGGACACACCTTCCTAATTCCAGGTCGGAGCAGTCGTGACGGCAGCCGACCTCACCGGCGCCATCTTGGAATCATCTCTATTTATATCCCATATTTTCTATACTGTACACCTAGGTACACCTAGGCTCTCTTATATTCCTTATATTGTATACATATTTTTCTACATTTGCACCCAGGTTTTTCTTATTCTCTTATATTTTCTTATATTTTTCATACATTTTTTATTTTCTTATATTTTTCTTATTTTTCTTATTGGATATTGTATATTTTTACCGTACATATATTTTATTATTTTATTCTTACTTAAATTTATTCCTACTTTCTTTGTTATATTCATTTCGTGTAAATAGTCTTAAATAGTCTTTATTCTAAGGTCACGGGCAGTCGCCTAAGCATTTCACTGCATATCGTACTGTGTATGACTGTGCATGTGACAAATAAAAATTAGAATTTGAAATTTGAATTTGAATTCCAAAGTCTTTCCTAAGATTCTTTTTACATTGTAAAACAATGCTGAAGGCATCCAAAATATGCAATAATCTTATCTGAACAGTTGATATTAAGCTATGTCTGATACTTACTGTAATGGCTCTAAACTGTGGTGCTGTTAATTGGTGATTTCTTAGGCTGGTAACCCTAAATGAACTTCTCTGCAGTAGAGGTTAAGTTTTGGTCTTGCTTTCCTTCTTCATGAGAGCCAGTTTCATCATGGTGCTTGATGGATGTTGCAAGAACTATTGACTGTCGTTGTTATTAACTAATGATCTAATGCCATATGTGTTATTTCATAGTTTTGAAATTTCTAGAATGTAGAAAATGAACCACTAAAAAAACAACAACATTGAATTAGAAGGTGTGTTTAAATCTTTGACAGGGACTGTATATTATAAATACAGAATTCTTATATAATAATCTACAAAAATTCTCTCATAGGCAAGTGCTTGTTTTTCAGCCCAGTAATCATCTAATTTATCTTCATTCATTTTAGACACTTCCTGAATCAGATCACAGACTCTCTCTTCTCTCCTCTCCCTCTCCCTCTCTCTCTCTCTCTCTCTCTCTCACTCCATCCTTCTCTCACTCTCCCACTCTCTTTGTCTACACAACATGAAAATGGACATGCCACTGGTCCGGAAGTGTGCAAGTGGATAATGTGTCAATACCGTAAGTCTGGGGATGAGATTAGCCATTACAGTAAAAGCTCAGACTGTTCAGCCCCTGACTGTCAGTTTACAACCTGACCATCTGGTATATTTGTCTTGATGGTCTGTTTGCGATCTATGGCACAGCCGTCCTGCCACACATTAGTAAGCGGGAAGGACGTATACATATTATGATGTATTTAAATTTGTATTTTATGTCTCTGTGCTGAAGAATGTCAGGGAGATGGCGTACCATATTCATGTGCTCTGTTGTTATTATTTGAGTAGTAGTTTATCTATCTACGGTGAGAAAATCAGCAAAAGTGAGTTTGGTTGCTACACATTTATTTTGTAAGAATCAGAGTACTTTTGAACCCCATGTTTAATTTTACTTCTGTACTTCTTGGAAAAATTATTGCAAACTGTGATTTTTGTCTGGTAAAATGAAAACGAAACAGTGCTCACACTGTAAGTGTTTGTGCTGCGATCCAATTGGATTTATTTGACATTTCCACTCTTGTTAATGAGGTTTGCGAAATTCAGTCAAACATTAACAAATGGAGTCATTATGCCATCAGTATTATTACACAGTGTTTTCGAGTCTGTCTGAAACGCTGGCACTGATCTGAGCCTGGTGAAGGGGGGATGATGCAGCATAGTGATCGTTCCATCTGGTGAGCTTGGCATCCAGTTGGTATCCGGTTCTGTGCCCGGTGCAGCTCTGCCTACTCTCTTATCAGCAATCACACAGGCTGGGTGCCCTGTTTAACACATTCAAGACACAAAAGAAGGAGAAGGATGATAGCTTTAGTTGTGCTTTAGAAGCCATTAGAGATTTGCGTGTATTGCTCACACAGTAATGTGTGTGCTTTTCAACCATGCACGTTAAATATAAGCAAGCAATAGCAATAGAATTCATGCATTGTTTCTGACGAATGCTTCCTGGAAATGCATAAATAGCTTAGAGTATTAAATTTCGCCAACAAAAGGCCATCTGTATAAGGGGAAAAGTATGTTTGTTTGTAGTGAGTCGACAACTCGTGAGGCGGCAATGTGCAGCTGCGTCATCGAACATTATTACTCTGCAAAAGCCAGCCAGGTGCAGGAAGAGCGACAACTACCACGAGATGGAATCCTTCATTACAACCCACTTCCTAATCCTCTGCAACCCATTCCTCAACTGCCATGTTGTTCAATATAAAATGGTGGTGAGCATACGCTCAATTTATCTAGCCATTTAACAGTTCTAAACAAGTAATCTGAGTGGGCAAAAGCCATTCCCTGAGAGATGGTAAAGGCTGGTAGCAGCACTGAGAAGTTTGACTATATGCACCACTCCACATCCCAGGTGTTCTAATAACACTAATTGTCGGACGCAGCGTGGGTAAAAGTGGGTCGGTGCAGTCCGCAATACTGAGAGCAGCAGCCTGCCAAAACCAGTCAAGAGAGCACTTTCAGCAAAAACCCATCTGAAAACATTATGTCATCTTAAACAACACTTAGTAGTCTCCTTTGCAGCTACTTCTTAATTTATACCTAAGGCAAGCTACAAAGATTGTGTAACTTCTGACACAAGGTTGAATCACAAATCTCAATCCCACTTAAAACTTAACTTAAAGTTAGTTAGTTAGTTAGTTAGTTAGTTAGTTAGTTAGTTAGTTAGTTAGTTAGTTGGTGGTTAGCTAGTTCTGCCAGTTGCAGAAGGATATGTGTTTTGGTGGAAAATACCTCGTTAAATAAACAAACAAATCATAATGTTGATAATAAATGGTGTTTGTATAATTGTTGTATAAAAGCAATATCACACTGAGGTCATACAATATCAACTAATAAAAGCAGCTCTCACAGTAGTGCCAGTAGCTAGCAAAGTACATGTTTCTGCTAATGATTCAAGATTCAAAGAACTTAATTTTTCTCAAATTGCTTTGTCTTGGTTACAGTTTCTTAACATTGTTTTAATAGAGTAAAAAATTAGACAAGGGGAAGGGGGAAAATTACTTAAACACAGTACATACCATATTGCACTAAAGTAAGGCGCAGCATATGAATCGTTTGCGGCACGGTGTAGTGGTTAGCACTGTCGCCTTGCACCTTCAGGGTCCGGGTTCACTTTCCGGCCAGGCTCGATTCCCGTCTGTGTGTGCATGGAGTTTGCATGTTCTCCCCGTGCTTGGTGGGTTTCCTCCCACAGTCCAAAGACCTGCAAATTAGGCTAATTGGCATTCCCAAATTGCCCGTAGTATGTGAATGAGTGTGAGCATGTGTGTGTGCCCTGCGATGGATTGGCACCCTGTCCAGGGTGTACCCCGCCTCGTGCCCTAAGTCTTCTGGGATAGGCTCCAGACCCCCGCTACCCTAAATACAGGATAAAGTGGTATAGATGATAAGTAAGTGAGTGAGGACAACCATAAAAATCATGAAATTTAGAAATCATGTTCTCCAGACATGGAAAAAATATATTAGAAGGTTTTGGAAAAGTCATGAGATTTAAAAACAAAAACAAAAAAAGGAGTTTTTAATAAACTTCATAGGTTATTAATAATAATGATCGCACATGTGTTTGTGTGTAAAGTGCTTTTGTCTTTGTGTAATGGTGGGTTGGTAATGACTCCATCCAACTTCAATATCTCCAAAACTGTTGGCCTGGTGAAATCCGTCTGGTTAGAACTCTGGATGTGGTGGAAATATTGTGGACTTGGGTATTTTATTGTGTTCTAGTAAAAAGCTCAGTAAAAACCTTAGCTTGGATGCTAAAAGAAAAAACACAGGGGTTTCATCTGTGCAGCTTTTTACACACTTACCAGTAAGAGCACAGACAGTGGCGTCCACAAGCGCCAACACAAGTACAGCAGAACAATACATGTTTGTAATGCTGTAGTGATGATCACATAAAACCATAGTTCACTTTTCCTGATGGTCTGGACCGCCATTCCAAAAAACAATTTTTTTAATAGAGTTTTTAAAAATTAGCCAAAAAGTACAAAAAGTACTGTATATGAACATTCTATTTCTGTACTTGCAATTAACTCTACATATACTGTGAGTTACTTTTGTGCTAGGCAAAGCTGAAATATCATTAATCTATCGCTTTGGAACTACAGACAGTGCAGGAGAAAAGGCACACTGTGACATTTAAGCAACTGAGGTAAAAAGAACCTGAGGCTTGAAAGTAAAGGGCAGCAAAGAGTCGACGATGCCTGGATTCCTCCTTTTCAGAACATTTTTTAAAGGTCCGACATATTTTATAAATATATTGTTTCCATAGCAAGTTTACACAGGGCTCATAGATCCCCAAAATGTGCCTGAAGATACTTTAGCTGAAATATCCTCCGATAATTTTTATATAAGTTTTTATACCGCAGTCTCCCTCTACAGTATGTCACTACTTTTCCAAACGTAATTTCCATGACTATGTAAATGAGCTATTGCTGAGCCACGCTCTATCAGAGAACAGTACACTAAAGCTGAGCAACAAGCCGGGTGGGGCTGAACAACAAGTTGGGGCAGGGTCTCTTCCTATCTTAGGTCACAAAATGGGAAAATCTAATTGGTTTGTTTAAAATTAGGTTAATAGAAAAATAGGAAAAGGGCAAAAAAGAGGGATTCCTTTTTTGTTTGCACATGCACATTGGAATCTCAACTTAATGTCTAAAAATGCCAGATATAGATTGGAGAAAGTGACTTCTTCTCCCTTTTGCATATCCCAGTATGTTAGGAAATCAGAGTCAGACCACGCAAAGACTCACCCCCTTTAAAATAATCACCTTTTCTTGCTTTGTCTTTTGAAATAAAAGACAAAACAAAATTTGTCCTTTGTTTTATCCAGCTGCATTTACTCAGTGCTCAGTATTAACATCCAAGTGAAAGATATAACGTCGACATGTCAGAAAAATAAATAAACAAACAAACAAATAAATAAATAAATAAATAAAAAACAGAATCACTGAGTTGGAAAAGGAAGGCCCCCTTGCGTCAGTATTTTGTTGATCCACCTTTTACTTTAATTACAGTCTTTGTCTCTACTAACTTTGCACATCTAGATTTTGTAATATTTGCCCACTCTTCTTGGCAGAACTGCTCAGTTTAATGTGATGGTGACTGTGGACTGCAGTATTCAAGTCATTCCACAGATTGTACATCATATTCACTAATTGTTTTTTTTTTCTTCAAGAAATCAAATACATTTCAATTTGAAAAGGTCTTGTGAAATAGCACCAGGTATAGCACCATAATTGGTGTTAGGTAGTGCACACAAAGTTAGTATTTGCTGTAATTAATTAAAACATGCTGAATAGAAGAGCATGCTTAAAAACATGTAAGATGAGAATGTAAAACAGTAGTGATCGATCTCTTTAAGGCACGAAAAGTCCTTTGTATCTAATAATCTATCTAAATAAATCAGAGCTATTGGTTTTTAGCACAGAAAAGGGGGCTTAAGACGGAGCTAAAGTGTTAGTAAGTCTGCCACATACTTTGCTAGCTAAATATTCAGATTTTCTGGGAGCAGGTGGCTCATCAGCAGCAGCTTCTCCAAACTCCTCACACGATGCAAAATCACAACCCTTAAAAAGCAGCCATTCATTTCTGCAGCACAGAGTTGCTAGACTGTTTACCATGGTGTGAGTATAAATGGGGACTGAAGTCACAGGATCTCAGGAGTGATAATAGCAGGCGTTTTTCTGCAACTCACCATTATATTCAACTTTTGGTGGGTTTTTCAGGAAGCCAGACACTGGAAAGCTTTGGTTTACTCACTTTCTGGCCCTAATCAAGTAATTTAAGTGTACCTGTCAGGATTAATGTGTATTAGGGCTACACACACACACACATACACACACAAACCGCTTGGTATACAATAGCTATTTTGTTTGAGCCTTTGTCGTGCCTGGGGACTGTAGAAATCAAGTGCTTGTTACCAGCTTTTCCAGTTTTTAGCATATCATATCTGAGAAATTCCAATGCATGTATCAGTCATTCTTGAGAACTGGGGCAAAACATGTTTAGCACATAATATTGTGTTTTTCTGTTCATTAAAAAGTTCAGAAATAATTAATATTTTGATTATTATTGCTTTTTCAATCTTATTTAAAATGATCTTTTTTATTTTATTTGATAACGTGTCCCCACTAGAGAAAGTCCTCGTCCAGAACAAGGGTTCACATTTTCAAATAGATAAAAAAAATGTTTTAAATATATGATAAAAAACACATTGCGTGCTAATAAAATAAATACATATTGATTCATGAAGGGCTGTTGTATATAAATTAATTATGGTTTTCTAACTCAAATTTTTAATATGCTGAATTGGTGTCCTGAGTTTCTGTCACCAGAGTCAGACATTTCTAAAAAAAAAAATGTTAAAGATCTTGTGGCCAACCGAAACTCAAAGGAAACCTCTATGACTCCCTGTTTGTTCCTTAATCTGTTCAGCTATTTAGGTCCTTGTCAGTTTGATCATTTTTAAAATTTTAAAGATTTGACATTGATACTGCTGTGGTCACAACCATAGCATGTCAACATGATATCCCTTAAATGATATTAAATTTGGGGTAATTTGGTAAAATTTATGAATTTCAAGCACATTTAATAAAATATGTATATAGCAAATAATACAAAAAAAAAACTGGCTCCCACATCAGTTTCAGAAGTTATCTAGTATAACATGGCATTTTGTCAACAAACTATTTTGTTAATGCTGCATAAATGTTTAAAATAAAATTTGGTAGTTTTGTGTCTGTAAAACCTTTGATATCCGTTCTACCTGTGAATGGAGTGTGCAGTCAACTTGCTGCTGCTCCTCATGCTGCTCTAATGTTTCAGCAGCCCTTACTTCTGCTTGTCATATGTAAATGCTCTGCAGTCTGATCCAGGAATTCAGTCGCCCTGAGCTCGGCAAGACAACGCTGCCTACTGTTACATTCGGTGACGAAAGCCTGTGACACGCCCATGGTATGACACAAAAGCTGGTAATTGCCTGTGACAAACCCAACATGACACAAAAGCTGACTACCTGTTCAAACACTACTACCACCACCCACGGGCCATGCAGTGCGTGCGGTCCACCACACAAACAAACATACAGAGTTTCTGTTTTATGTATAGATGTCAACACCGTCAGATGTGTGTCAACACCGGCAGGTGGAAATTGTATTGTTGGTGTTTATGTTTTTTTTTGTTTGTAATTTGTTCCCACAATAGTGTAATTTCTAATGAAATATTACATTTCTTAAGATTATGGAAGATTGTATTAATATTACTACTTACTACTAGCTTTTTCAGAGAAAAGATGGATTTTTCGTAATAACTTATACAATGGCAATTAATTTAAATGATATTAAAGCTTTTAATTAATGCTCTTACAAAAAAACGCACACCTCACTGTTCAACAATATATATTAAGTCTTCAGAAATATATATAAAAACACAACAGCCAGATATACTGTATATATACTGTACATGTATGTATATTAGGCTGTTGTGTTTTATTAAATTTATTAGATAAAACTAAATGAGCTTGACTATGTTGACTATGAAACTATTAGGATTGAGCAGTGTATCAAATCAGAGGTCTCATCAATAAAAGAATTGTGTGCTGTATTGTGCTTAGGCTACGTACATTTAGAATCTCCTCCATACGATAATAAGAGTAAATAACCCATCTTGTTCTCTTTCATTACTACTTTTTTTTTTAATCAAATGTTACAGATGTGCTGCTGGAATGGGGGGAAATGTATCAGCCCAATTATATAGCAAAAGGGTGTTTTCAGCAACTGTCTGTTTAACAGTTTACAGCACTGAGAGTGCCCTTATGTAAGACAATAACGAGTCACGGGACACGCTGAGTTACAGACAGGTTTGTGTGTGTGTGTGTGTGTGTGTGCGTGTGTGCGTGTGTGCGTGTGTGTGTGTGCTTTTGTAACCCACACAACCTCAGCTATGACACAGACTCACTTCCTCCAGAGGTGTGCTTCTGAATATAAACCAGGCCATGTCCTTCTGTGTGTGATGAAATTGTTCCAGCGAAGAGACTCATCAAACATGGTATTACTTCCACCCGCGCCCTGACTCGCAGTCATTTTATTAACCCTCATCTTCCATAACCATCAATGTTCTCCTACTCATCTTACCCTAGCCTCACAGCCCTTAATGGTCATACTGTAGGTATGGGCTGTTTTCTACAAGGTTGGAGTTCTGTGGTTGCTTGAAGAGTGTGTTTGAGGTCGACGCTGCTACGTGTGCAACTCAGTCCCTCGGCTCAGCCCTCCCGTGTTTTTACACTTTCACATTGTTTATAGCCATGTCAGCAAAAACCACACTATCAAGACATGCTACATTCTCTGCAGTACATTAGAGGGGTCATATATGTGTCTGTTTGGACACAACTTTGGACAGTGTGAAGAATGAACTACAAATTGTACTTTCTAAAATGGTCTTCTTCAGCTAAAACAGATAAGAACGAATCATGGTTGATGTAGTAATAAACCTGAGTAGGCCCTTTGCAAAGAAATTGCATTACTGTCCTACTGTACCAACTAACACTGTGTGTAGTTATATAAATAGCAATAGCGGAAGTGTTTCTCTGAAAGGACAGATTTAAAGCTTAACTTCCAACTGGCAAGTAAACACAGCCACCATCTAGCCAACTAACAAGGCCATGGCTGTGTCTGATTCAATGGTTTTCCCTTGCCATACCATGCACTCTAAATAGGCTATGGGATGCTGAAACAAGGCACTTGCCTGGCAGTGCTACACTCCAATTTGGAGTCAAATCTGACTCAAGCACTCAAGTGCCCAAAAGAAACATCCAACTGTGACTAATAAATATCATAAAAAGCTGAGTGTAAGTTAATGACTTGCTGACAAACATGGTTCAGCTGAAATAATTGATTCAGGAGCCAACAGATCTCAGAGGCGCATGTCCTTCACGAGAATCCAATGACATGTCATCGTTCACACTCCTCTTTGGATAGTATCTAACTGTCTACAAATCCAGCTTTATTCAGCGAAATAAGTTTAAGTCGGCCCGTTTGCTTACATCCTCCACTGACATGCTATACGCTAGCTGTGGTATCTTCTTCATTCATTCATCTTCTATACCACTTATCCTGTGAACATGGTCACGCGGGGGAGGGGGGAGCCTATCCCAGGAGACTTCGGGCAGGAGGCGGGGTACACCCAATCCTAGTTGGGGTAGCTATTTTTAAAATGATTGTTATCCAAGACAGAGTGACGGTTGCTAAGCAACCCAGTACACCTATTGTTTTCTTTTGCATTATGCTGCTCACAGCAGAATTCATTATACCACACAGTGCAACAGTTTTAGTGATAGCTTAATGGTGGATAACATGGGGGATCATGAGCAGGTCAGGCTTGGCATCATGCCTGCCATGGATGCCTGTATTGTCTTAAAAACGCAAAGCTATTAGAGGGACTCTGGCGAAGTGCTGGGTGCAGACGCTGGTCTTACAGGTGATGTGAGAACATCTGATATCACACCACTTCTGATGTCACATTGACAATACAGTGGCAACACATTTTACTGACAGCATTGGAACATAATCTATAAAAGTTATCAGAACTTATCAGAAATCTGATAGTCCACTTGCTCTTAGTATATGGCATCTTTATGCTTACCTAACTGTATACATTGAATAAAATGTTGTTAGCACTATGTGCTGAGCGGAAGTGTGCAGATCAGTTTGATGTCATGTTCCCTATTTAATGCTTAAATAATGCTTAAATTAATGATTGGTTGAATCACAATGCAAAAGTTAGACCATGTGCATCATTGAAATTTTTGACCTAACTCATGGAACTCAGTATTCCTATAATTATTTATCTAATCCAGCTGCACTGTTTGAACACCACAGGTCCCAATCTCTGAAACCTGTATGGTTAAAATATATAGAGAGCACACAGGGCAAAATACTGTAGCTCAGACATTATACATTATAGGTTGTTCAAGTCAAACCGGAATTCTTGGGTGTGCCAAATAACAGATCACAGTTATGAGAGTAAAAACTCCCTTTATTTCTCTATACAATCCCCTGCTACACTGATGCACTTATCCGGGCATTTCACTAGTGCTCGGATACCCTCAAGGCAGACAGTTTTCAGTACGCCAGAGCCATGATCGGACTCCCAGGAGCTCCTTTAAGTGTCTCAACATGTGGAACTGGCTTGGTGTGAGGTCAGGACAGTACAGGGGATGTCCTGGTAACTCCCAGCTAAGTACCTGTAATGTACAATTTGTTAAGTGGGCAGCATGAGGTACTGTAATGCATTTTAGAAGTGATCAAACAAGGTTTACATGAGACCAGGATCATCATTCACTGAAGTACGCCCTTCTTTAAAACTATCTCACCATCACGTGTTTTACTGTGGCTAAGAGCCTCTTCACTTTGATGAGAAGTGCTTGATATCTTTTGTAAATGTTAATCTTTTTTTACATGTAAAGAAATTTCAGTAAAAGTTCTGGTTAGAATCTAATGACTCTTATTACTGGCACTATACATTATACATCCATGTCACAACTCTTGAAAATAGCTCTTCTGTAGCTTTTCAAAAAAGCCCCATACTGCTATGACCTATGATGGGCAATAAAGAGATAGTGGATCATGGATCTTTTAGCCTTTAATGGCGCTCCACCTTAAGTTAAAAATGATGTGTCAGGGGCTCTGGATCATCAATAATTGTTTCACCAGGTCAGAATATTTATTTCTATAAACACTTTTTATATACGTTTATATTTTTAATATATTTATATTTTCTATTGTAACATTTATACCATAAAATGTTAATAGCAATTTTTAATTTATTTATCCATACAAAAACGCACATTGTGTTGCATTGTTTATGATTCAGAAATAGAAAAGGAGTCATTTCTTTTGCAATTTCTTTTCATTTAATGGTAGCAGGGTCTTGTAGTTATAAGCATGTAAGCAGTGGTAAGCTCCAGGATTGGGGGTTCAAATCTTGCTTTAGGTCTACATGTGTGGAATTTGCATGTTTTCCTTGTGCTTGTTGGGGAAACAATGTATAGTATGGTGTGTGTGCATGCTTGTGCACACTCTATTCAGCGTAGAAAATATTGGAATATTCCTTTAACCCAGAGATGTCTGAGCTACAGCTCAGTCAATGTATAAAGTCTAAATGTAAAGATGGTTGAGAATTTAAGACTAACAAAAACATCTGTGTACATGTGTACATGGGTCTGGCAGCTTGGTGGCGTAGTGGTTAGCACTGTGGCATCATACCTCCAGGGTCGATTGTTCGATTCCCTCCTCGGGTCTGTGTGCGTACAGTTAAGTTTGCATGGTCTCCATGTGCTTTGTGGGATATTTTTAGGTACTCCCACAGTCCAAATACATGCAGATTAGGTTGAATTGCCATCCCAAATGGTGTGTGCCCTGCAGTGGATTGGTGGCCTGTCCAGTGTGTATCCTACCTCGTGCCCAAAGTTTCCTGGGAAAGTGTACAGGCCCCCTTCGACCCTGTACAGAATAAGCGGCATAGACAGTGAAGATTAAGAACACACATAGTGCTCTATAACTGCATGATACTTAATGTACCCGACCTTAAGCATTTTGATCTGGCACCCTACAGTTCTCTGGGGTTTTATGTATGATTTCATGCTCCAAACACACACACACACATGAAAACACGCTCATACACATACATGCACACGCAAAATGTTCCATTGCAGGTATACATTACACTTTCAGGACGGTCATCAGAACTACTTAACCTGTGCTTATTATAGTCTTATTGAACAGGTTGCTGATTGAGAGTGAGAATTTTACTTTCACTTGAGTACAAATATGTTTGGGAGAGCGTATGTTTCAGCCCAAAGTGTTTAATCTACAGTAAGCTGTTAATGTCATCCTGCTGTTACATACCAGTTTTTAAATTCTAGTTAAAAACTTTTTCTTTTTGCAAAGAATAATAATTAATAGCTCGGCTGTACGTGTTTCAAATCTATTGCAAATCCATTCAGATTCTGATAGTCGATTGTAAGCACGTTGGTTCACACAGCGCTCATGTTTTCAGTTTTGCTTAGGTGTGAAAACATATTTTTCCACCCCTGCCAGATGCCTGACTTTCTCAAAATAAATCTTTGTGCCTCAGAACAGAATAGCGGATGTCGCTAATTTAATTTTAGCTGTGGAAATGTTGGTCATCAGTAAGAAAATATGCAGATACAGTGAATCACTGCCTGAGACAAGGTTGTCGACTTTCTTTTACTTGTGTGTTGGTGATGCTGTTTCATATCCTGTGGAAAATAACGTTTGGGCAGTGAGCTCGATCACAGTGTGGTGCTGGAGCTGTTTGAATCTTTATCTCTCTCACTGTTTGTCCAACCTAGTGTTGGCTGAAATCGCTCATTTCCTTCTATCTCTGTGGATGAGGACTAAAAAAAAAAAAAAACGTGGAGAGCTGCAGTCCCAAACTTTCAGGTAACTGTAACTTGTGAAATAACCACAAGCCTAATCGTTTTGGTGTCTTGTTCGTAGCTACCTACGGGTGAATACAGTAGGTATTGTGTAGGTGAATGTGTGTAATGTTCATCCTAAAGATTTGCTGCAGATTTTCTCATCCTTGAAGATTTTGAGTAAAAACCCAGGTTGAGTTTGAGTAATATTTCTTGCATTCGTAATTTGAGTTATAATAATGATTGTAATGTCATGTTAACAGAGATTTAGTGAAGACATACAGTACAGTAGCACCATGGGTCCCAAAAAGGATAGTAAGGACGGTAGAAAGGATAAGAGGAGCCACTTTCAGTTTCGTTTTTTTTAAAGCAGCTGATGCCAAGAGGAATCATAAATTAAAGTTAAGTGAGGTTTAATGTCTATTTATTTTATAATTTAACTTAATTTAAATGTTATTTCTGAATGTTTTGATTGTTTTATATGCAAAAAATACAGGTAACGTGTTGGAAATTTGTAATTTTGGTAATATTTTTGGGTGACTGGAACGAATTGTCCGAATTATAATATTAACATTATTTCCTATTGGAAAATGAATTTTGCAATACGACTTTTCACCGTAAGAACTCGCCTCCAGAACGGATTAAATTCATATGACGAGGTACCACTGTAATTTTCTAATGGATGGTTGTAAATGACAGCTTGTCTCTATTTTGGATTACTGATTTACTTAAATATTTTTACTGCCATGAATAAAAAGTAACTTCTATTTATTATAGACCTTAAATCATGTCAGCAATAACAATGAATGAATTAACGACGTTACACCACTACTGTTCTTGATAAACAAGCTTTACGCCGAATTCATCATCGACAAGTTTTGAATGAGATAGCCCATCTTGCAATTACTCGCTCTTGACATTTGTTCATTCATACATTTAGTCTTGTTTTTTAGTAACTGGAAGTTTGATGCTCATTACATAATGTTAAACATTTATTTAGAACAAATTAGTTTTTTTTTTAACATATGTATGTTTTCAGAGTATTTTAACATGCCTTAGTTTGGTGTTGTTTCTCCCTTTATCCGTCTGTTGACTTGCCACACTTCAGCTAGATGTTTAGATCAGTGGTCGCCAAATATAAGACAGAAGAATGGCAGAGTGTTTTATGCAGTGGTTGCAGGAGTGCAAATACTTCAGAGTCTATTGTTCTTCAATCAAACTGTTTTCTATAAGTACAGTACCTTAAGGCACATTGTTCCATAATGAAATAAATAAAAATTATCATAGTTACCAGGTTTGTTTTGCTAACGTACTGTTCATGATGAATCATCCGCTAATGTAATACTGCTAACAAAGAAATGTTTTGTGCATGTACAGCGGAAACTGCACTGAATGCGCTGAGAAAATGAAAGTTAAGACCTTTTTTCTTGTCTTACTGTTAGTGCCCATGAGACTAGCTGCACTCACTGGTGATTTTCCAGTTAAGACTATTAAAAGCAGTTTGTTGTCTTATTGGTGATTAGAAGTGGTCTCTTATTCAGAACTGCCACATTAGTTTTTTTCTTTGACCTTGGTTCTTATTAAATGCATAAAGAGCTACATGATAAGGTCACACATGAGGGCCACAAACTTGATGCCCAAACATGTTCAGTTTTCTATGTTATCAGTTTCCCAACTGCTTTCATTAAGGGGGTGCCACAGCAGACCATTCGATCCGCACATTTAACCTGGCACAGGCTTTATATCAGATGCCGTTCCTGACACAACCTTAAGGACTCCCTGCACCCTAGTGGGTTGGGCATTGGCTGGGAATCGAACCAAGGCACAAAGCCACCAATGACCTTTTGATGAATTAGAATCCAGTGACCAATTACCATTAAGACTGCTTTAACCTACTGAGACCCGGATTTTACTGTTGTTTATGGTGCAATTTCTCCTCACTGGCTGTTTCTCTTCATTAGCACCTAATGTCATGTCCTCATATAAGGATTTTTGGGTGTCAAGAAGTACCAAAACAGCAACATCAGCTCTTGAAGGGATCGCAAGTTCGATTCTACACAATATGATAGAAATCAATGGCACTGTCTCCGGTATCTGCATGGGAAAAATGGCATTAGTATTTCTTTTTATTTAGATAACAACAACTCATTTATAAAGAAGAGCGTAGTTAGTGCGTTTCTGCAAGCATACTGAGCTCCCCTGCTGCATGTCTCAGAGGAAGCGTGAGGAACCAGAGCCCTTAGAGACTTGGTAGTACTTTTGCAGTAGGACAGAATTGGCAATTATCAAATCATCCATTGCAATCACTTCTTATCCAGTGTTCATTAAGATTTTGGGTTTTTCACACAGCAGGGCCAATCGTGTTTATTTCTGTGATCCAACTTCATATGATTTGTCTTGAAAATGACAAATCTGTTTTGTTCGTTTAGCCTGTGGCGGCATTAACAGGTTATGCAAATTTTAGCCGGGTATCCACCTACCAACCTGGGGAGTCCTCCAGAGATGAGGTTTTTATAAAAGAGGTCACAGGCAACAGTGACAAAGACTACAGAAGGGTGTTGTCTGCTGTGTTCCTGCTACCATGGGTACTGTAGTTAAGATGCTCGTCTGACCTGCATTCATGCTTGTTTTCTTCCATGTTGGTCTTGTTGCAGATTTTTGCCTTCTGAATTATGCCTTGTTTGAGGGGTCATTGGGAAAATGTTGCATGTCGATAGGATTTTGCTGTTGCACATGTTTAATTGAAGAAAAAAAAAGTCTTAATATTAAGTTAGCTACCACAAAATATGCTTAGAAACAGTGTGTGATTATGTTTTTTTATTTAATCAATTTGTGATTTTCTATTTTTGTGACATTGATCTTTAATGTCTTAAAATCCCATCCTATTCTATAATATACTATGTCCTTTGCAGTTGCTACAGTGGGAGAAACAAATATCAATATGAGACTGTGGTGTGTAGGGGAATATCATAGGAAAATGCTGTGTAATATTCTAGAATTAGCAGTCTTGTATGAATAATGATGCAGCAACACTAAGCTGGCTAAGACTAAATGGATCCTAAATCAATCTATACTAAAATGTGCATCACTATTTTCCTGCATTGGAGTTGAGGTCAATTTCTCACACAATTATTATCACTTATCACTTAATACTGTTGAACATAAATAGAATGTTTATGAGTTGACACTCATTCATCTACAGTGCTTTATATAGTTTATATCATTATTATTGTTATCAGAATAAACGAAATGTCACAGAGTTTGTTAGATAGTTTACAGTATAGAATTTATTGTCAAAATTGTTGCCAAATTACAGGCGGCACGGTGCTGTGGTGGTTAGCACTGTCGCCTTGCACCTCCAGGGTCCAGGTTCGATCCCCAACCAGGCTCGATTCCCGTCTCTGTGTGCATGGAGTTTGCATGTTCTCCCCGTGCTTGGTGGGTTTCCTCCAGGTACTCCGGTTTCCTCCCACAGTCCAAAGACATGTAGATTATGATAATTGGCGTTCCCAAATTGGCCGTAGTGTGTGAGTGTGTGTGTCTGTGCCCTGCAGTGGATTGGCACCCTGTCCAGGGTGTAATCCCCCTTGTGCCCTAAGTCTCCTGGGATAGGCTCCAGGCCCCCGTGACCCTGAATACAGGATTAAGCGGTATAGATGATGAGTGAGTGAGTGTTGCCAAATTCCTTAAAGGAAAAGTAGCATGATGAATTAGATAGACTGAACAAATAATTGATGAAATAAAAATTTAGAATTTAGAAAGTTGTCAATATGAAATTTAATAGCCTGAATTTGTGAGGTTATAAAATAATGAAGATGGTTAACAAATAAATAGCACTTTAGTAAGGTCAAATTTTCATTTAAAATATACAAGCACAATAAATCGCTGTGCCAAAATATTTTTCATTTTTTCCATTCAGTCCAAATTGCAATGCAGAAAAATTCAAACCTTTTTATTGTGGCAAGTTTTTGTTTAGTTCATGTAATTCAACATGCTATTTTGCTCTGAGAAATTCTGGCACTGTTATACTTCCATACCTGTCTCTGTTGAGACAATAGTATGTATTTTAGTTTTTACCATGTGTGCATGCATGAGACATTTACAATTCTGATAAAAATAATAATGATCTACACATACAATAATAAAGTATAAACTAACTGCAACAGCAGTTAGGGACACAGAGTGCATCAAAAGGAACCAATCAGAAACAAGTCATCAGAATGAACTCTCCCTCCAGACTGGCTGGTTGCGTCCCCTCTCTAGCCTCTGATTTGTTGGATTCGAGCAAACACAGTGTTTGTGTCATTGAATGTGTTCAGAGGAGAGAGTGGAAATATAATTTAAGCGTGTGGAAGCGAGAGCTTAAACAAGAGCAATTAAATTGTATAAAACCTGAAAAACTTGCATAGGTTTTTGCCATGAAAATAACGGTTTTCTATTTCAACTCCATAAAGTAAACTGACTAGTCTGTTTAGGTCTGCCTCCTTGTTTCACGTCACGTGAGTGACAGCGGAACGCCGTAAATGGGGTGAGAGATGAGAGAAGTGAACGGGTTATGACTGAACTATTCACTAATCACTGGCCTGATTGTTGAATTAATAGTGGTTTGTTTTACACTATGAGTGTGACCAATGAGTGTGACTGATATAGCATCAGGGAAATGCATGCAAGGGAATTGCTGTCATTTACTGTAGTAATTAGATCACTTGTATGAAGGAACAGAAATTGTAAAAAAAAAAATTTGTCCTGGTATACTGTGCCAAAACAATCAAAATTTGTCGTAGTTCCATTCAGATGCTGCACCATTTGTACATACATGGAAATGTAATGTTTCCTTTTCTAATAACAATTCTCTTTAGTAAGGGAACAAGGGATGTTCAAGTCAAACAGAGACTTGTGAATGAAGGCGTAAAACTGTTTGACATGTGGCTCAGAGCTCATGGCAGTTGTTCCTGTGAACATTAAGCGATCAGTGTTGACAGCATCGATGGATCAATGGGTTTTGCAGAAGAGACGCATCTGTCAGTGGAAACTGTACACACAATAATTCATCACTCGCCCCTTACAGGAACTCGGCTGGGAGTTATTGGCACATCCCCATACAGTCCTGACCTTACTCCAAGCCATTTCCACATGTTTGGGCCATTAAAGGAGCTCCTGGGAGGCCAGCATTTCAGACATGAGGCAGGCAGTCTGATCGTGGCTCTAATGTATTGAGAAATCTTTCTGCCTTAAGTGCATAAGTGCATTAGACTAGCAGGGGATTATATGGAGAAATAATTTTACTCTCATAAATGAGTTCTGTTATTCTGCACATTCAGAAGTCTTGACTGCCCATCATATGAGACACAGATAGAGGAGTCAGTGCTTTAAATGCATAATAGGTCTAAAGTTATTATATAAAAGTAAAATGTCAATAATAGCCAATGACCTGACCCTGGTTCATCACTCTACCTGCATGCTTATGTTTGTCATATTCTGGAGCTAAATACTGGTGTACTTCAGTCTTCAGTATCACTTTGTTTAGAGTTATTAGTGACCCTGCAAAGGTAATATTTAGCTGTAGCTTTAATTCTACAGTAAACAGTATGGCAAGGGGCAGTATATGACTTACTGGAAGAAGACTGCATGCAGATGGTCTGGGGTTTCTGTAGCGGTTGTCTTTATAAGGGTACATTTCAACTCACACGCTCGTTCTGTGTGCAGCAGGTCAGAGGGTATTAGGTTGCTCTTGTATAAGGGATGTACAGTAGGCATTCAGGAATTATGCACTGTGTTGCAATGATTGATATGGAAGGAGCATAAGGCCTTTTTCTTATTCCTTTTTACATTCACTTATACGTTTCCTGTTTCTCTTTCTCTTTGTTTAGGTCTGACTGTTACCTGAAGGCTACCCTTTCGTAGAAAACATGGATTAAAGAAGAAGTGTGTGTGTGTGTGTGTGTGTGTGTGTGTGTGTGTGTGTGTGTGTGTGTGTGTGTGTGTGTGTGTGTGTGAGTGCATGAGTGAGTATGTGTGAGTGAGTTAGTGTGGGACAGTTTCTGGATCAAACCATGGTGGTGAGGTGGCTGAAGACGTCGTGCTAAAAAACGAACAGAAAGTAAGACTATAAGCCTGTATCACCAGACATATAATATTTTTAATAATAGCATGGTGTAAACAGAAGTGTATTTAATTAATATATACATGTACATTTGAATTTAAATGTAAATATTTATATACAGTGCCTTGTATAAGTGTCCACCCCTTATTTCTGTTGAGGTACATCCTAAATTAAATTTTTTATTTCAATTCAATTCAATTTTATTTCTAAAGCACTTTTAACAATGGTCATTGTCTCAAAGCAGCTTCACAGAAATTAAAAGAAAATGAAAAGAAGACTTATGGAAATGTATATTTGTGTAAGAAAAATGTGTCTAGATAATGAGTTTGTCCCTGATGATCAAGCCAAGGGTGACGGCGACAGTGGCAAGGAAAAACTCCCTGAGATGGCAATAGGAAGAAACCTTGAGAGGAACCAGACTCAACAGGGAACCCATCCTCATCTGGGTGATAACAGATAAAGATGAACTGGACTTTATTGGGAATAAGGTTTTTGCCTTAAATTGTTGGCTTGACAACTAGCTCCTATTTTATTATTACTTGTGTTTGTTTTTTGGCCGAGATTTTATACTGATAGGAAACTCAAAAAAGTCAGGCACTCAGTGAAGTCTTCTTCAGCACATCCCAAAGTCTTTCAGTGGGGTTTAGATTAAGGTCACATGATTGTCAATTCATGTGTGAAAAAGATTCTTAATGATCCCAGAACCATCCATTCATAATTTGAGGATATTCCCTTGCCATCCAGTAAGAAAAACTCAACTGATGTGATAACCTGGTCATTTAGAACATTTAGGTCATCAGCCGATTTCCTTTTCATGAAAAATGAGCCTAGTAATGTTGCTGAGCCTAGACCTGACCAACTGAAGCAACCTGAGACCTAGAGCTGCACGATTGCTGCTAAAATGTGAAGCATGATTTATCACTCTGGGGACTGAGATCACGATTCTCTCACATGATTCTTGTTTTTTCAACTAAAACAATTATTGCACTCAAAAACTTTTTCTAATTTTATAACCATTAAGGTGAATAACATCAAAGCTTTTGAAATGATAACATTAAATAAAAGTAACTAATTAATATCATCTGCGCTTTTAGACAGTCAGGATTTTATATCAGTACACAAATACATAAGAATAAAATACAAAGAAAAAAATGTATGGTTTTATTATATTTAAAAGAAAAAATCGTCACATATTCTTTCCAAGCACTTAGTCAATGATTTTGGTACACACCATAGTCGAGTAAAAGAATCCAGGGGGATTTTCCTGTCATTACTTTACATACAATAACTTATCCTGTTAGGAATATGAAATTGTTCTTAACTTGTTTGTGGCTTGGAGGTTTATTGGTGGAAAATTTCTTGCCCTGTTGTCCCAGAATTTCAACATGGTGCCACTAAGTGACTCACTTGACATCGCTGATGCGAAACATAGACAACGAGAGGGTCAACTAAATCCTGTTTGACTTCAGAAATGTTTTATGTCAACATTAACCCCAGAGTTTATACCAGCAGTTTAAGCATGGGCTTCGGCAGAACCTTTTACTTAATAGCTTGAGTGCTTTTCTGAACTCATCTGCTTACATGCCATTGTACATACCGTACAACACAATGCAAATGGAGTTGCAAGTGCAGTAACTGGGTCAGCTAATCTCCAGCTAAAGTGTAGCACGGTCTGATTAATAATGTATAGGATAGGGAGAAGAAATATCATTTTGAGCAAGTGATCCATATATTATTTTTCCATGTACAACATTGCCTTGTAGGAGGTTGCTTTTTGTGGAGAGAGAAGCTTGAAACTTGAGTCCTCTGATTTTGATCTATAAACAGAAGTGTTATTTTATAAGCTCTGTTTGTACAAGGAAGAATGGATTAGGAATGAACATGGATGGTAGACACCTAATATTTGCCTTTAAAAGGAAAAATCTGAGAATTTATTTGTACAAGAAGGCATAGTTAATTTGATGAAGCGGCTATGTTTATGCGACATAATATTTAACTCTGTATATGCTTTTTCTTTTGATCTAGCATTATTTGTGTAATCTAATTGTGTTCCATGTTCTAATTATATGGAATACATAATGGATACATTTAATGTCCTGTGTACAGGTTTGTTATTTTGTTATACAGTGCTCTAGGGACAACAAAGGACCCTCAACCCCTCAACCACACCCCACTCACATATACATATACACATTTTATTACTCTTCTTCTGATGTTACCCTATTGTTGTTCATAATCTTATATTCTACTCACAGCCAGTGTTGACACTGATTAGACCAAGTAAATAAAAAAGTTAATAAATGTTGTTTTGTTTCTAATCCTAGCCATTTATGCAGTTTCATGCCATTCAATTATAATTCCTATCAACTTTTAGTTATAGTTCATTAGAGTATATATATTTATATCAGTTATAGTTTAGGAAAGAAGGAAAAAAAACACACACATTTGTTGGTGTTTATCTCACACACGTACCAGTTTAATGTCCAGCATTGTAAGGTGGTTATGATATTTTTAGGTTTAATATGTATTTATTTAGGATGTAGAGGTACTTTCTGTCCTGTTAGCCAATATAATGATCCAGTATTTTGAGTGTGGTACCACACATCTTATCAAGTAATATTAAGATTACAGGGAACTGTAAAATAAATAAATAAAATAAAATAAAATAAAATATTACCCTAGTGGGTATCCTGCCTTAGGGCAGCATACAGATCTGTTCATGCTCCACTGATTGCATTGTCCTCTCTTCAGCATCACTTCACTAGATATCACACAAACACTAATCTTCAATGATGGTTAGAATGAAAACATCCTCATCAACAGACCTAATTTGAAAGATTGAATTTTTAAAGGCCATTTCAGATGTTCTGTACCATTTTGCGGCACCAGCTATAGTGAATACGCACATACCTAAACACACACACATACACACACACACACACACACACACACACACACACACACACACACACACACACACACACACACACACACACTTCTGCAGTCAGTTTATTAATATATTTGCTTATACAAGGGTGTGTAAAAAAATTACACGCAGTCTGATTATACTGTATTAAAACTGTCACTGCTGTGCAGGTGTGAACATGTTGCATCACGTCGTTCGTAACTGCGTTGCGGTGCCAAAACAACCGACTGAAGAGCATAAACAAAACCTTCTGATGCTCTAAGGAAGGTGAAATTTTCTTAAAGACAATCATTACTAGTGACCAGGAAAAAGTTCAAAAGTCAGCCTTTAGCTGTAAAATTGATGCTTACAGTTTTCTGGGATTCTCAAGGTCAAATATTGAAACATTATCAGGAGAAAGGTTTAACAATCATCAGTGCTCGTTAGTGAGATGCTTATTGAAGAGCTGCAGGCTAAACTTCAGATTAAACTCAGGACTGTTATCCACGTGTTTTGTGATCTTGCATGACGATGCACGTCCGCATATTCTGCCCACACTGTCGACGCTGCAACAACTTTGTTTTGAGGCATTAAAATATCCTCTCTAAAGTCCTGATTTTGCTTCATCAGATTTTCACCTTTTTGGTCCCTACGAGCTTAAAGGGTCTCTGCTAATAAAGAAGTGAAGACAGGGATGCATTCGTGCCTCGCAGCTCAGCATAATACATTTGTAATGAGGGCTCGTTATACGAAAGCTTGAAGTACGAAAGGTCGTTATCAGATGATCAGGATGTTAGTGTGTGTAAACAGAAGAATCAGTATATACTGTATAATTTGAAATTAAAAGTAAAAAGAGAAGTGAGGTTAACTCGGGCAAAACTCAAGTGTGTGATCTAAACATTACTTACACTTGCTGGTTTTTCTGCATGACGAAAGCGATTACATTTAAGGAACTCCATGTAACTTTTAATGACCATTAGAGATGGAAACAGCTTGCTTGTTGTAAAGCTAGTATTGATGCAGTTGTTTCATGTTCTTTTATCACAGTCTGCAGTGCTGCATGTTATTTTTACCAATCAAACAGGAAACATGGGTTCCACTGAGCAGTTTCCTAGCAAGACTACAGTACAACTATGGCCAATAAATTCATTCATGATGCAGACAGAGATAACTGATTTCCTCTGGGCCTCTTGGTCTTTCTGCTCTCTTGACTGTATTGTAGACAAGCATCTTTGCTTCTTGAGCTTTGTAAAGGCAATTATAAAATACAATTACAAAAATATATATGCCAAACAAGAGTGTACTTGTGCAGTCAGAGAGCAAATGCACAGGGAACCGAGCTCTCATAAAGGTGTATCTGTAGATGTGCCTGACTGTGGTGTTACCCTAAGTGGAAAAACTCTCGGCACAGCAGTGACGCTGTTGTGTGTGAGTCAACCATTTATCATGTGATCAGTGCTGAAGGCATCCAAAATATGCAATAATCTCTTTTGAATAGTTGATATTGAGATGTGTCTGATACTTATTCTCTGTAAAGCCTTCATAACGGCTCTAATCTGAGATGTGTAATGTGAGAATTGGAGATTTCTGAGGCTGGTACGGTAACTTTAAATGAGCTTCTCCTCTGCAGCAGAGGTGAGTTTTGGTCTTACTTCATTGGGATGGTCTTCATATTCCAGAACAGTTGACCTTCGTGCCAAAAAAAAAACAACTGACTGTTGTTGTTGTTGTTGTTACTTCATTTACCCAATGCCATATGTGTGATTTCATGGGATGGGAATCTCTAGGATTGTAGGATGTAGAAAAAGAAATCTAAAGGTGTGTCCAAACTTTTACAGTACACTTACTGGGAATTTGCTACAATATGTTTGTTTATCATGTACTGTAAGTATACAATTAAGCGTTATTAAGTTAAGTAAAGTGTAAATTGACCACAGGACTGCTTTTGGGTGTTTTGCAGCAGTATTTAAAACACCTAACAATGCTGCACTATACCAGTGTTGCACAGACTGCTGTATGTATACTCCTTATGCTAGATCCTACCTACAGTATACGCTCAATTTACCTGATACGGTGGCAAGAGAGTATGTGTGTGTATGAGTGTGTGTGTGTGTGTGTGTGTGTGTGTGTGTGGGTGTGTGCTCTTTACGGCCAGTGAAGCTGTTTCATCTCTGTGGGCACTGGCCAGTGTGTCTCACATTCCTCTCATTCTTATGTCACGCTCCATAAGTGAAGGCAGGGCAGCCAGCTGGCTCATGCACACACACACACACACACACACACACACACACACACACACACACACACACACACACACACACACACACACACACACACACACACACACACAGACAAAGGCTTCTGTTATTGTAGCACGGCCGTAGGTGTTGCCCCTGTGCTCAGGAAGGCTCGGTTTGGGCAGTTCTGACCTCATCAGAACCGAACAGCATGGCATTTCAGCAAGAACAAACACAAGGGTGAGTGTCCCAGTCAGAGTGGGCTGCTGCAGGATGGCACACACACACAGTAAGGATTGTTAGCGAAGGGAGTGATAATCAGAAAGTACTGTCTGCAGCTAAACTGGGAGCACAGACTGGAACATCACATCACCCTGCCTGCTGCTGCCTTGCATTCTGACTCATTCACACTGGCATACTGGCAGGGGTGTGTGTGTGTATGTGTGAGAGAGAGAGAGATTGTGAGGAGGAGTGCTTGACATTCTCTATCTCCTACCTACCTTGCTATGGCTTTGGTCATCTGAGGAATACTGTCACATCTGATATCACTTCCAAAATATTTTTCAGACACATCAGAGATTCGAGGGCTATAATTAACCTGTCTCCAGCGCATGAAAAAGTAAAGTGACATTTGTCGTAAAGACAAAGCCTGCAATAACTTTATTTTCATGAAATAAGATATATTTTTCTCTCTCTCTCTCTCTCTCTCTCTCTCTCTCTCTCTCTCTCTCTCTCTCTCTCTCTGTAACCTGTAGATGAGAGTGTGAAGCTCTGGCTACCACAAAGGCCACTGCTGCAGGCTGGACAGCGCAGCCACATGATCACATGACTCTGGACATGGACGCGGTCCTGTCAGACTTTGTTCGGTCCACAGGGGCTGAACCTGGTCTGGCACGTGACCTGCTGGAGGGTAAGATTTTTTTATTGTGGTTTTTAAATTCATAATTGCTTGGGTTATTGTATTATTATAGTTTGCGATTTCACAAACTAGAGTGTAATGATAAAATGGTTGAGATGAACTCATTGATTTTAAATGACTGAATTGAGTCAAGAAAATCTACTATGAATTGTTTATTATCCATTATAATTCATTATGAATGGATACTTATAAAAAAAGACTGAACAACTGGTGTAAAAATAGTCCTTATTTTAGAAATTATAAATAATAATTTTAAAAAATCCTTATTTAAACTGGTGTGTTCTTTTCTATATCCTTTTACAAATTAATTAGTGGATTAAGATACTGAACAGTGGTTTAAACCTCAAATGATAGCCTGGACATTATCATTCATTTCATCATTCATTTCCATTATGCAAATTGTTAGAGTATACAGGAATAGAAAACTTTTAGCTTGAGCGAAACAAGCCAGCTAGTAATTTTTTTTGTTTATGGTAGAATTACATTTGCATACACCCTGTTTGATGCTAACTTTAATTAGCTTTAAATGCAAATGAGATACTGCCACCCCAGCTCCTTTGCTGAAGTCGATTTTTCTAGCCAATCTGAATGCAGGGATCAGAACTTTTCTGTGGGAAACCTTGGGAACCAAAGGGGGCTGTGCAAATTGTTTACTTCCTTTTTTTTTGTGTCTGGAATGATGTCATACCAGATGGCAAAATTGTTCAAGCAGATTTTTCTTATGTTTGTCTTATGTTTACTATGTTGGCATCTGTCAGGCGGCAGGGAAACATAGTGGCAAAACAATACATTCCTCCGCATACTCCAGTTTCATCCCAGTCCAAGGACATGCAAAGTAGGCTCATTGGTGTTCATATTTCCCTGTAGTGTGTTAATGTGTGTGTGTGTGTGTGTGTGTGTGTGTGTGTGTGTGTGTGTGTGTGTGTGTGTGTGTGTGTCTGTGTGTGTGCTTGTGCCCTGTGATGGACTTTATGCTTCAAATCTCCTGAGTCTGAACCCCATGCTTCCCACAACCTTGTACATGAACCCTGTATTGAGAATGAGTGTTGACATACATACTGTACACACGCGCACACACACTGGAGACCCACGTAAATATCCAAAAATTTATAATGCATAATAGATACCCCATAATATAATTTCTTGGGTATTAGAGGTGAAACCAATTAAACAATTTACTATTCAGTAGTTTGTATTATTTGAAATGCTTTCAGATTGTGAAAAGTAGTTTTTATATTGGACACTTTGTAAATAGTAATGGATCATTAACTGACATTATGATTAGTCACTGGAGAATACTTCCTCAGTGCACTCTGCATACTGAAAAGCACCCAGTGGGGCCTTTGTGTGTTTTGGATGTACTGTAATCATAGCAGCAATAAATGCCCCTTTTTTCCCCTGCTCCACTCGGCTTTGTTCAGGTCCGTAAATTGTGTCGGCAGTGGGCTATAACTGTGGAAAATAGTTTCCTTTGGCTAAGCTAACAATAATGACCCATGTGATGCAGTGCAGGGCAGTGATGGATGGCTCTGCTTTGCTCAGCTCCAGAGACTCCTCCAGTGCCAGTGCTCTGACTGACTTCAGACCTTTGTGTGTGAGGCTTTTAGCTTCCCATCTGTGTTTTCTTGTGTGTTTTTGTGGTTATAAATTTGAACCCAAAATGCTGCCAATTGTGAATTTGACAGGCTGATTGGAAAGGAAGAACTTGAATAATAAGAATAAGAATAAGGCTTATGGTTGTGTCACTGTTTATTGTTTCCAAAATTCTGCTTTCTCGTGGGTATTTCAAAATTGCATAGAACATCATTTGGATTACTTTGGCAAATTGAAAATTTGTTGTTCCAATATTGTGCATTACAGTATGTTTTGCTTTTTTTTTTGGTAGAAATACTGTGTATATGATGTTTTATCAGAAACCATCAGTAATCATTACCACGTGGTGCTCCAAACCTTAGAGGAGTTCTCTGGGCATCTGGTTCTCTGAAGTAATGCCATGGCTGTCTGATTGTCATCAGGGAGGTCCTGGAACATCAGGATGATTTAACACGGTGCGCGATGGCTTCACGAGTCTGCTCCCCTTGTGCCTGTTCAATGGAATTCATTCAGAAGTAGAGAGTTGCTGACGCTGGTGCAGAAAGCATGGACACAAAAATATGCACCCGTACTGAAAAGGACAAGCATGAAAATAGAAATAATGTTAATGGGAAAAAATGCAAGAAGACATAAGGCTCAGACTTTCTTCTGGTAAATTAGTGGAGCTGAAACTGATGTAGTCTAGGGAATTAGGACTGTCTTTGCTTGTCTGTCCATGTCTTATTCAACTTGTTCTGACATTAGTCCTCTGAGATTGACTTTTCATTGACTAAGGATAACAACACACCTACTAGAACTGAATATACTGCTATGGTAGTATAGTACAGTATGTCTCATGCTTTGGTCTCTGAAAGTGCAGCTGACAGTCAGTAAATATCATCTTTACTTGCCACAGCAAGTCCACATTAGGTCAGTTTGAAGCCTTGCACCTGGACAGTCAGTGAGTTTACAGGACTTAACTTTATTTGCTCAGTTTTTCACATAAACTCTGGACATGAATCTAACAGTATACTGTAAGAACATTTACTTTTACATTTAAATTTATGGCATTTGTCATATGCCCTTATTCAGAGTGAATAAATCCATCCTAATATTGGTTCACTAGGTCACATACTAAGTCTTAGAATACAGTTCTAAACAGCACTGTTGGCTTACACCTCCAGGATTAGGAGTTGAATCTCACCCCCTGTTCGTGTGAGTGTGAAGATGCATGTTCTCCCTTTGATTCTGCCCTGTGATGGGGTGGAACCCTGCCTTGTACTGTAAGGTTCCCTGGGATAAGTGGGATGGATGGAAGGATGGATGGATGGATGGATGGATGGATGGATAGATAGATAGATAGATAGATAGATAGATAGATAGATAGATAGATAGATAGATAGATAGATATAAGTACTATAGAAAAAGGTAGATCTCAAGACATACTTTGGCAACTGTCAGTGACTCAGCTGAACATCTACAGGGAATTAATTCCACCTCCTGGGTACCTGAGTAGAGAGTCTTGATGCATGCTTTACTTGCAACCTGAGAGATGGTGGGTGGAGTCGAAAAGTGCTTGAGGATCAGAGGGAGTGCGGATCATTGCGGGGTGTGAAAACTGTTTTGGGGTTTGTGGGTGTTGGCTTGGCTAGTTAGGTAAGCATTAGTGTTTTAATTTTGATACATTCTGCTACAGGAAGCCAATTGTAGGAGTGTAGCAGTTGGGTGATGTTGGAAAATTTGAGACGGTTGAGAAACGAGTCATGCGGCTGCATCGTCTATACCGCTTAATCCTGTATACAGGGTTTTGGGGGGGGCTTGGAGCCTATCCCAGGAAACTATTCCAGGGGTACAAGGTTGGGTACACACTGGACTCTTTGGAATGTGATGCTTTGAGACCATACTGGATAAGGTTTTGGAGATTTTGCTGTGAGAAACAGAACGACAGCAAAAAGAGTTGTTCTCAGCAGATCTTAAAACAGCTTAAAAGACATCTTTCAGGAAACCCAGGTCAACTAGGGGCGTTTTCACATTAGGGACCCGGGATTGTTTCCAAGAACACTTGACCCCAAAGTCTGGTCCATTTTGATCAGTGAGAGTACAATCGTTTCACGCTTGGAAACCCAGAGTCCACTTGAAGATGTGGATGCGCAAATGTGGAGCATACATTTTTATGTTATGAATGTCTAGTTACTTCTTGCATGTCCATGTGTATATGTTTACATATGTATACATATACATATATTGCTGCAAACCTAAAATGTTGGAATAGAGTTTGTTGCCATAACACCCTTCCTTTCAGTCAAGTCATATTTCTAATGGTAAAAGTGTCCACTTGGATTATGCAATATACTGAGAAAGATCGAGCTGAGCGTGCATGTACTGAAGAGGGAATTTCCTTAGTCAGCTGTGTTTTTTTTTTTTCATGTAACAACCTTTTCTTACCTTTTCAAACACTCTCTTTGGAGCCTGCATATTACCTTTTTTGCTGCATCAGTCTCTCCCTTGTGTAGTCTTCTTGTGCACTGAACTAAGTGTGCCCTTGATCATACCATAATGATAAGAGAGGTCACAGAACTGACCTGAAGTCAGCAAATAAACTCATGTATGTATCCACCTACTTAGAGCTGAGAGACTTTTGGCTGATGTTGTGGTTGCCACTGCTTATGATTAGTAATTTGTTATTTGGCTTTTAATGAGCCTTAATGCTGACATTTCACAGGGAAGACAATTGAACAAATCAAATCCATGAATAAAAAGGCTATAAAATCATCCAAGGACATCAATAAATATACCTGTAATATTCTCATAAGATTTCACACGAATATTAGTGCATGAGTAAAACAGGGGTAAGAAGTTACAGTAAATCCATATTATAACATGCCTTGGTTATATCACTGTGGTCTTTTTTTTTTATTTTTATCCACGTTAAAATGATCATTTCCTATAATGCAAATTATTGTCCCCCACATAGAAGCTTCATCGAGATGAGCCACTTCCTAGAAACCATAATGCTGAAGTGTTGTTATTATCAAGCTTGCACCCTAGAGACCACAGTGGAAAGAGAAGGGGAGGGGGAGCATATACTATTCTTTGGCTTTGTTGTCATATGCACATGAGTCAGAGTGATAGTGGAGCACTGAGGAGAATAATGCGAATGTAAAAATGAGTTCACAGAGTGCACTGAGTGATCTTATTAGGCAAACCCTAGAAGAAAGCAAATAGCTTTACCTCTGTGGCCTGCACCACGAGCTGTAATCAGCATCCCTTCCTACGCGTACTCGTTGTAACATTACATTCGTACCAGGACCAAGACTGTTCCATCCAAGCTAGGGTGTACACCCATAGTTTATGTGGCCTTCTTGAGTGCATTGTATATAAGTGTGTGGGTGTGTGTGTGCTCAGTGTGCTCAAGCTGGGGGCTGAAGAAGGCTCTGCGGGTCTGTGGGTGTTGACTAGCAATAGATGTATGAATGCTTATCACTGATTACATGCTGGATCCCCCATGGAGACACAATCAAAAGTGCTGACTGAAGTCACCCTCCACTTCTCCTTGTAATCTCAAGGTCACCTGGTGAATCAAAAAGTGTCTTTCACTGCAGCTCTCGTTCTGATTGGACGTTTGACTCAGATAATACATAATCAATCTTGATTAGACTTCAGAGCTCACTATGAATGAAACAGACAATGTTAATACTGATCAGGTTGTGCGTCATTCTGAACTTTAGGGTTTGTAGTATTTAAGGTGGAAAATCTAGTCTCCGCTGTCGCCTCATTTAGGTATCTTTGTCAGCATGAAGCACTGGTCTAGGATCAGTGCTTATTAGGGAAACACTGAGAGTATGCAATCAGCATAGGCTGGGTTCCCCACACTGTGCTGTCAGCTGCCTTATGGATCTCTTATTGGAGTGTATGGATTGGAGACTCACGTCAGATAGCTGCCTCTTGATGTCCACTAGACGTATCAGAAAATTCGGTGCCAACCACTGGGTCTCTTGTCTCTTGTGAGCTACAGTATGCTGATTGTTTGTGTGTTGCTCTGCAAGGCTGTTCCTTCCGGCGAGGCTACAGACTCTGAGACACACTGTTCGTGTTACATTAGCACTTTTGTCACTCTGTTCTGAGTTTGTATGCCCAGTTGATTTGGTTTTAAAATAATAGATGAATGCTAAGAAGACACCAAGTTGTGCTCTTATTTTTTACAAAATGTTTTTTCTTTTTCTTTTCTTTATTTGGTTCAGACGAGATAAACGTTACTACAGGGGTTGGACTACGTTAATCCTCACTGGCACAAAATTGTTTTTAGGGTCTTCCTGAAAAGGGTGTCGTCACTCGATATGATATGTGCACTGTCACCCTCCAGTGGACATCAGAAGTATTACAGCTCTTAAATGACCATTTTACACCACCACAGCTTTTCTCACTCAATCATCGTCTATACCACTTAATCCTGTATACAGGGTTTTGGGGGGGCCTGAAGCCTATCCCAGGAAACTATTCCAGGGGTACAAGGTTGGGTACACACTGGACAGGGAGCCAATCTATCACAGGGCACACACACATACAAACACTCACTATGGGCAATTTGGGTACACCAATTAGCCTTATCTGCATATCTCTTGACTGTGGGAGGAAACCGGAATACCCAGAGGAAACCCAGAAAGCACAGGGAGAACATGCAAACTCCATGCATACAGGGGTGGAAATCGAACCTGGCCGAGAATTAAACTCAGACCCTTGAGGTGCAAAGGCGACAATGCTAACCACTAAGCCACCATGCCACCACCACATCTTTTCATATTTTGCATCCCCATGCAAAGAAATAAAATTTAAAAAAGGATTGAGTTTACTCAAATTATATAACTTTATGCAATCTAGCAGTTATTGTATTTTTTCCTTACTTGATTTGTTATCTGATAGATTAGTGTTTTTTGTGCTTGCATCTGTCACTTGGGGTTTTTCTGCTGAATGTTGGTCTTTGTGAATCAAAAAGCCAGGGTTAGTCACTAAAGAAATCTAATTTTGAATGTCAGCGTCTTTGAGCTGCCTCCATTCATTAGACACCTGAGCTCCCAAAAATGTGCTGTATTCTCGTAGTCAGTATTTCCTTAACCTGGAAATAAATCATTTTTAAAGTCATCAAACACTGATGTTATACTGGTACTTTCTGAAGTATTTATGTGCTTTGATGTGCTTGGTAAGTTTATGATCCTGTTTGTGTAACATTGCACCATTCGATGTAAAAACTATGCAGAAGAGCTGTTAAGAGGTTTGTCCATCTCCTGAGACCATCCCCAAGCTGCAGAATACATGTATGCGTGTATTCAAAGTGCTGAATGGCCATTTGACTAAAGTGTAATCTCCCTTTGCAAAACCTTTGGCTCGTTGGCGGATAACAGAGATCTATAAAATGAATAGGATTTGTATCGATTAATGTTCCATCTCATAGTTTGCACGGGGAGAGGTTTACATAGTTATTTATTTTTCTCTTTTTTGGACTGAGGTTGCAGAGATTTCAGTCAGTGATGCAGTGAGAATAATGTGTCTTGTAGACTGGGAGACTTAATTGGGTACGGTGACGTCTAGTCTGTTATGTTTCACACTAGCTAACACGCTCGCACGCTGTTGTCTGTCTGAGCCTCGTGTCAGTTGGCCGTGTAAAGAAAAGGTTTCTCTCTGTAGAGTGGTGTGAAGGCTGGAGGTCTATAATAAGAGTTCTTTCTGACCTGCTTCTCTCTGCCCTGGAAGCACTGTCTGTCACTAAGATAAGAATGCAGCTGGAGGAGAAGGACGGAGCAGTGTGTGTGTGTGTGTGTGTGTGTGTGTGTGTGTGTGTGTGTGTGTGTGTGTGTGTGTGTAGAGGTAACTGTCACTTTCAATCACAGTGCCTTTTTTCTCCTCTTCATCCTCACTGGAGCCTGAGCCATCCACATTCCCATTTAAATTAAGTGTGCTGCCTGATACAAACCTCTCTGTACGTATTCAAGATATTACTAAGTAGCCACTCTATCATGAAAGTGCAGGCTTTAATGGTCCGCATGATAAAGCAGTCACATTAGCTGGGAAAAGCTAGCGCGAGTGTTTCTTCCTGTTCAGCGTGATATGAAGCGGAACTCTGTTGTCTGGAGTTTGATGAGGTCTTTAAGCATTTTTAACACTTTTGCCTCAGCAGCCTGAGGAGCTGGGCTTAGATTACGGGATATAGCAAGACATGTGTATTCGTATTTTTTTATCACCCTGTGATAAAAATGAACGCAGTGCAAAGATGGGT
This sequence comes from Clarias macrocephalus, assembly GCA_011419295.1. Lineage (NCBI taxonomy): Eukaryota > Metazoa > Chordata > Actinopteri > Siluriformes > Clariidae > Clarias > Clarias macrocephalus. The sequence continues at coordinate 13,007 of JAAGKR010004773.1, read as the reverse complement.
TTGTATTTCATTCTTATAAAAATAAGGCATACAGGGTAAAAAGGGGCTTTTTTTCACCCATTTAAGACATTTTTAGGTCACCCATTTTTGCCGTCATGGCTATTATTAAATTTGTTACATTCTGGAGTGTGTAATTCGTTGATGGTAGAGTGTGATCACACCAACAGTAGCAAGTGCTTACAGTGTGTTTCTTGCTATATGGTTGAATGCCAAGAAGTTAAAACATACTAATTTATTGCAGCAAATCATTTAAGTTTTACAAATAATGCTCCAAAAATGTCACAATCACAAATGAGATCAATTTTAGGATATTAAAATATAAAAAAATATTGCATTTCCAAGCTATGTTACATTTGCATTTTTCGACTCGGTGTGATATGGATGAATAAATGAATAACGTGAATGAATATTCTCCATTCTCAGCCTTTTTCACATCCTCAGGCCTAATAAAAAGTTTCCTAAATGTTGTGGGAAATGTGTTTTTATGCCACTAGGTGGTGGAAAGATTACATTTTCGTGTTGTGCGTACATCTGTCCATTTGTTTATGCATATATCTGTGAGATATCTCAGGTGCGATTAGATGAGTGTTTGAAAAATGAACTTTATGGATTTTGGGAATTGAGCCGAACATGGACAAGGTCACAGTAAGGTCAAATATCAGAAAAAATTCTTTAAAGGTTTCCTTTCCGTTTTAAGTATATTTTAAGCGCATTTCAGGCATAGAAATGTACTATATGAGAAGAAGGACTAGACTTGTAGCAGCAGATGCATCCCTGGTCACACTGTTGATATTGAATAGATGAACTGTAAAACAGATTTGAATTTCCTTACAATATTATTCCTCTTTTGCTTTATATTTATATTTATAGTTACAGATAACTTTAGTGCTCTTGGTTACACACGGGGTTAATTACTGATTTCTTTTTACATTTATTTGAATTTTGTGTAATCAGGGTAAAGAATATGGAAATCAGTGTTTTATTTACTGTACAATGTACAGTGTGCTAAAGATTCCTTCTTTTTTTTTCCTTGTGTGGATACGTGTGTTAATGTATGTACAGGTAAAAACTGGGACCTGAGCGCTGCTCTGAGTGACTATGAGCAGCTGCGGCAGGTCCACACTGCCAACCTGCCGCAGGTATTTAACGAGGGTCGTTACTACAAGCAGCCAGAGCGCAGTGGCACCCCCCAGCACCTCAGCAAGCTGGAGCCATGCCTGCAGAGGCAAGAGGAGAACACTCAGGGTACGTCAAACGCCTGCACTACTGCTAGCTACTGTATCAGTGGTGATGTTGATGAAAAGGGAAATTATGATAACAGTTCAGCATATTGATGATGCACCCTAATGCACATGACTTGTGGTGAGTATTAAGAGCCTCTCAGCCATTTTTGTTATTCATCCCATGAATTTTAAACATGAGGTTTGAATATTTCAAGGTTTCTGCCTTACTTATACAGTTCAGTTTAAATGCTTGCATACCACTGGCATGAAACAAGGATAACAGAGATGTGTAATTCATAGCACCAAGACAGTGTGAAGTATTAGGTTTCACTGATGTTATGATGTTATTATGATAAAAATAATTAAAATGGCCAAACAGTGTATGTAAAGATATAATTTAGAAAAGAATTTATGTCAGTTTGCATCTGCATTTTTTTTGTGTGTAATCTTGTTGCAAAGAAGTTAAACAAGGACAACAAGCTCTCAAAACAATCATTTAAAAAAATGCCAGCTGTCCTCACAATAGGCAAAATGACCAAAACACATTCACACACAAACAGATAGGGTTTGCACTTTACATATACAAGGCTTGACAGATTTCTATCCACCCCTCTCATCCCTCTGTGTCTGTTTCTGGTGCAACAGAGAAGCGCCTCTCTCGGGGCATCTCACACGCCAGCTCTGCCATCATGTCTCTGGCACGTATGCACGTGACGGGCGAGTGCACCAGGGAGCAGTTGCCTCTCGAGATGCCCATCTACACCTTCCAGCTACCTGACCTGAGCGTGTACAGCGAGGATTTCCGCAACTTCATCGAGCGTGACCTCATTGAGCAATCCACCATGGTGGCACTGGAGCAGGCAGGTGAGGGCGTGTTCGAAACCAGCGACACGGCTTAGGCTCTGCCGCTTGACTGCTATAGCACAGACTGTAAGCTCCAGCTTTTTGTCTTTGAGTGATAAGCTGACGCTGTATTCAGTTTGCCACTGGTATTGTGCCTGTGTCCGCCCTCAGCCTCATCAAAAGTGTTTCTGACAGCATCTGTAACAATGTCCAAAATGTCCCTTTTGTGTGGGTGTTGTCTTTCTCTACTGAAGCTGCAGGAGTCATGTGCATGCACGCAAGCCTGAACTGAGCACACCAGCGTAATTTCGAGGCATTGTTTTGGATCAGTAGCAAAGTGGAGTTAAACTACCACATCAGAGCAGAGCATTCTTTAGCCAGAACTGACATGGAGCCACATCCAATTATGTTTGTGATTAAGATATTATCTGCCATCTGCCTTTGTCTTGGAGAGATTAAAATCCCTCTCAGTCACGACTCCCTGAGGGGAGTAGAGCTCAGTGCATGAAACACAGAACTCTACTCCAGCTCAAATTTCAGTAATTGTATCCTGAAAAAGAAATGCAGCATTTTCTGGCAAAAAAAAAAAAAAATTTGCATAATAATGAAAAAAGTAATTGAGATCTGAGATGAGGAAGTTAGTCAACTGTTCCCAGAATGGACTACAGTGGAACCTTGGATTGCGAGGATCCGCAAACCGAGCAAAGATTTTGAATAAATTTTTTATTGGAAACTGAGCAAGTATTAGTTTACGAGTGCCGAGTATCATGTATCACGCATGCGACTCTTATTTTGACACTGATTTTTCTCTCTCTTGCCCTGCGTAATTGTGGGTAATCGTCTCCCCTGCTCCCCTGGGCTTTAGTGCTCGTCTCTTACTGGTATAATCAACGTCTCCCTCTCCGTTTCATCGTGTCTCATATGTGTGCGCGCGTGTAATTTGACACCGACACACACACACACCGACACACACACACACACACACACACACACACACACACTCTCTTGCCTGTGTGCGCACGTAATTTGACACCGACACACAGGACACACACACACACACATTCTCTCGGCTTTACACACGCAGACACGCTTTCTTCACACAGAAAACTCAGTTCTGTCTGGATTCTTTTCAAAGGTAAGGTGCTGGTTCATTTATTTAATTTTTTTTTTTTTACTTTACAGCAGTGATTTCGTTAGTATGCGCTCACGCAAGTGTCATTAGACAGATTTATTTTTTTCCTCATTAATACAGTGCTTCCGTTGTGTGTGTTTGTTGTGAAACTTAAAAAGTGAGGTGGGGGAGGGAGGAAGAGTTTCACTGTGTAAGACGAGGTGAGGGAAAGGGCCAATTCCACACACACACACACACACACACACACACACACACACACACACACACACACACACACACAAATACACCGTGCCTGACCTCACAAACGGAAACACTTATCTGTCTGGATTTATTTAAAAATTTTTAAGGTAAAGTGCAGGTTAATTCGTTTTATTTTTACTTTATATATTGCATCAGTTATTTTTATGTATCTATTTTTTTGGGCTGTGGAACGAATAATTTGAGTTTTCATTATTTCTTATGGGAAAATTATATTTGGTGTACGAGTGTTTTGGAAGATGAGCGAACGAACCGGAACGAATTATGCTCGTAATCCAAGGTTCCACTGTATATTAAATTAGCAGCTTCACTTTTTAATTTGTTGTGCACAACCTGCTACATGGTGTTAGTCTCAGATTGTGTTATTTCATGTGGTGCCAGTGTGAGCATATTTGGCTGCTGTAAGTGCACGATGTTTGTGATGCAGCTGTGAGCCGGGTGCATGCAATATGGCTTTTAGACGTCCCTGAAGAAGCATACCTGAAGGACTGTGGGTGGGAGGCTAGGGGGCAGAATACTCTAAAGATGGCTCTATTCCCATCCCTGGAGAGGAGTGATGTTGCCTAGTACACTGTCACCTCACAGTGCAGGAAAGGCAGCGATGTTATGAAGAAAATATATACAAAACTTGTGCAGTCTCCTTTCAATCTATGGATGGGTTCCATTTTTATTATATATGAATTCTAGCAATATTCATAAGATTTGAATATAAGAGGCATTTGAAATATTATGTTGAATTATGAATTTAATGCGGATATGCTACCAATATTTCATACATGAAGCTGAAATGCATGCTCTCACGCTTTTCCGTCCTAATTTCTTATTTGTGTGATATGAGTGATTAACACAAACAGGGATTTTCATAATCTGTATTTTGCAGTCTGTCATTTCAGAGATTTGAAAGCCAAAGTTACTGTATGTGTGACTAATGGAGAATTATATGTTCTATCCTACTTTGCTAGTTTACACTAAAATATATATTGACTAAAATATATATAAAATGTAAAAGTGTTTTGATTGCAAGAAAATTATGAGTCAGTATTTTTAAAGGTGTGCATGGAGATTGCATGTTTCCTCCGAGTATTCCAGTTTCCTCCCACAGTCAAAAAACTAAGTAAAGATTAGTGTTCCTAAATTGCCCGGTGTTTGTGTGTTTGTGTGTGTGTGTGTGTGTGTGTGTGTGTGTGTGTGTGTGTGTGTGTGTGTGTGTGTGCGCACGCGCCCTGCAATGAATTGGCACCATGTTTAGGGTCTCCTGTGATAGTCTACAGGTCCCCTTTGACCCTGTATGCAGGATAAGAGTTATAGACAATGATTGAATGAATTTCCTTATGTGCCATAATGTACATATGTGTTATCAAGTGTTATTAACTGAGATAATTGAGGGTTTTTCAGCTTCCAAAAAAAAAAGCAAACACTCTCTTATAGGATTCTACATAGAAAGGGTTACCTAGAGGCAGTGACGGCTGGTGCAAAAAAAATTTTGGGGGGGGCGCAAACAAAATGAAAATTAAACTTTTAATACTCTCCTGTATCAGGCCTGTACCATTTATCAGGTGATTGCGCATCATTACTACTAGTATAAAATAAAGGCATGACTCAAATCGCACCCAGTCAGCAGCTCCGCTTGCCATAAGAAGTGCTGGAAAAGATTCGTTGAGAATGGTCCCATCACATGAGCCCAAATATTTAAAAAACTATATTGATTCGCTAAGAACAAAAGTGGGCAGGTTCGGGGCGCACAGCGCTGCGAACCAGGATGATTTTACAAAATCCAATCAGAGCTCAGCCTCAGGTCACATGCTTTTCAAAAGTTTACGTACCTCCATAGACACTCGTTTGTCCGGCGCCCCGCGTACACGAACACAAATGAACGTAATACAGTTTAGATTTTTTTAAATAGCAAATAAATTATATTAAGAAATACAGCGGAATTTTGTGACTAAACGACTTTATTTAATTATTAAAATAAATGTTAAAGGAGCATTCTTCTGTGCCTAACTTTAAGGGGGGGGGGGGGGGCGTATTGACCGGCTGCCACTGCCTAGAGGGAATATTGTATGCTTATATTACATGTATAGTTTACAACTATGATTATAGTTGTATTAACTATGATACAACTTGATTATCGTTCTTGTGATACGACTTGTGCATGCAATATATGATGGGTGTAATGGAGCTGGAGTGAATACAGTCCAGCTTTAACCTGGCTTTGCTTGACAATTGTCTCTATTAATTTGATTAATTCACATTATAGGAACAGGCAGAGTGTGTCTGAGCAAAATATTCAAATATCACAAGTGGGAGAAGATTATTTAAAATATAATACAGCGTTCCATGCTAAGCACTAATTTTCGGGTGGAATTACATCATTTCTGACTTCAGTGTGTTCGAAAGATAAAGTTGGAAAGCTAACCCAGAGGAGTAATGTCTATTTTTTTTTACAGTGTTTTAGATTTAACAAACCTATATGACTATGTTTATTAATCTAAAGCTAATACATGTATGTACAGTATAGTGCATTTAAAGGTAAGAAGTTTTACATTGTTTATTTCTGTAGCTGTGTGCTACCATGTTGACTTGATGTCACTCTGTAACCGGGTAAAAAAACAAAACACAGATTTGGAAATTGAAGTGGTTGTATTTTATATTCTGAAAGACTTGCTTCGCATTTACTTTGTTGAGAAGCGAGGGTTCACTGAGTTGTGCAAAAATAGTAACAGCACCAGGAGCAAACAATACAAAAACAAAAGTTTAACAAATATCCTTTAAATATGTCATATTTAAATAAGCCATTGTTAGCACAATTTGCTATAGATAGTGCTATTATTATTGTTAATCAACTTAGCACCTGGATACCTAGACATATGTATATTTGATTTTGTTTATATGTTTACAAGTTACATTAATGTTCTTTTCACTGTTCCGAAAATGCACTTATGACTTAAAACCGAGGTACATCCCAAACCATGACTTTTGCATCCTCTTACATCCCCAGCGTGTATATGATCAATTACTTTGTAATGCATTCTTTAAAGTTTAGTGAGGCTGATCGTGAATCGCTGTATTTCTGCAGGCCGTCTGAATTGGTGGTCCACTATATGTACAAGCTGTAAAAAGCTCCTGCCATTAGCAACTACTGGGGATGGCAACTGCCTGCTCCATGCTGCTTCCTTAGGTAAGCTCTCAAAAACAGTTTGTTTAAAAAGACTTCCTGTAGTGTTACAGTGCTGCACAACACCTATTCACACAGTGTGAATATGCCTAATGTAATAAACCAGAAGTGTATTTGTGTCTGTTTCTCAGGAATGTGGGGCTTCCACGACAGAGATCTGGTGCTTCGGAAGAGCCTGTATGCCATGATGAAGAACGGGGCAGAAAGAGAGGCTTTGAAGAGGAGGTGGAGATGGCAGCAGACGCAGCAAAACAAAGAGGTGTGACTCACGTGAACCACCTTTCTCATAATACAGCAGTAAAGCTGCTTGAAATCTAGATTTGTTTCCAGAGAGAAAAAAAAGTAGCACTCGTGACACCTACAATGTGACTCTGATTAGCTGATTTGTCGATTTTTATAATAATTTACGACTAAAATTCGATCGAGTTCTCAACGTTGGTCAGTAGCAGGCCTTGTGACATGAATGCTTCAAACCTTTTGGATAAAATATTGTAAACAATTTTAAAGGCAACTGCATTCCTCAGACATCACTGTGGTGTAGTGTGGCCCACTGTGGCCTCGCACCTCACACATGCTTGATGGGTTTCCTCCAGGTACTCCGGTTTCCTCCCACACTCTAAATACATGCAGGGTTGGGTAATTTGCCTTTTCAAATTCCTAACTGTATGTGTGTGTGTATGTGTGTGTATGTGTGTGTATGTGTGTGTGTATGTGTGTGTGTGTGTGTGTGTGTGTATGTGTGTATGTGTGTGTGTGTGTGTGTGTGTGTGTGTGTGTGTGTGTGTGTGTGTGTGTGTGTGTGTGTGTGTGTGTGTGTGTGTGTGTGTGTGTGTGTATGTGTGTGTGTGTGTGTGTGTATGTGTGTGTGTATGTGTGTGTGTATGTGTGTGTGTCTGTGTGTCTGTGTGAGTGTGTGTCTGTGTGTGTGTTCATCCTGCGATAAATTGGCACCCCGTGGGGAGTGTATCCTACCTCCAAGTCCAAGGTCTCTGGGATATGCTCCAGGCCTCCCACCATCCCGTACAGAATAAGTATAGAGAGTGAGAGAGTGAATGTGCCTTGTGAGTAGTTTCCTATGGGCTCACATGTAAAAGATGCTCGAAAATAAAGCCAAAAAAAAATGGCTAGTATAAAAGCAAGAACGAATTTATATTCATCCGGAGGTAATAATGGGTATTGTCCTGTCTCTGGGGTTATTTGAGTATCTCCTCTTATTTTCCAAGCCTCCTAATTATAAGCAATACTTATTCCCTATTGCTACTGTAGATGAGCAACCGAACAATGTTTACTATTAAGCCTCGTTTCTTATAATCAGACTTCACCGAAGTGAAACAGATTACAACCAGTGCTTGTATGTGTCTTTTGTTTCTCCTTTTCATTTGATCCTGCATTGCCCTGAAAGCCCTGCTGTCATCATGTCATGTCACACTCATAAACAGTGCGAGTGAATACCGTTGTTTGAAAAGTGTGGGTGTGCTGTGTGGTTTGCCTGATCTATACTGTAGAGAAGGTGGAGATGGTTCAATGCGTGTGAGAGCGGAGGAGAGAATGTAGGAGTGGGTGTGTTTCCATTGGTTACCTTATTCACCCTTTACCCACTGACTAGCTCTCTTGCTCTTTCTATAGTCAGGGTTGGTGTATACAGAGGAAGAGTGGGAGAGGGAGTGGAACGAACTGCTGAAGTTGGCCTCCAGCGAGCCTCGCACACACATCAGCAAAAATGGCAACACCAGTGGAGGGTAAAGCTCACCAGCCCACACACAAACACACACACACATACACAGGCAGACATAAATACATACACACATATCCCATTACACTATAGATCTGTATTCTTCCTTCCACCGTTTAAACGCTCTTCCCATCCAACAACCTTTACACTCAAGCATGATATCGCTCCTGTAGTGTTACACAGACTGTGTATGATTTATATTTGACTCGTGTTTGTCTATGAACTACAGTGATATGTACACTCCTACATATCATTTAAATAAACTATCAAATGAAAAAAAAAAGTGCTATAACATTTTCACTGCAAGTCAGTTAAATACAGGTTCAGCTTGTGCATAATAAAATTATCATTTTGATTAATTTCGATGAAACTCTTGATTTATAACCTGGGAGCAAGAGCACGTTGTCCTGTATCATCTCCTCCATCTTGCCTGACGATAGTGTGAAGTCTTGCTTTTCAATTTTCTTACCAGGTTTAGATTGCATGTAATGTGTCCAAGTAATTCATAGTGTAAATCTTCAGTTTTTATGAGGATAAAAAAGACCAATAAGTTTACAAATGTAATCCCAAAGACAAACAGAAGCATTTGCTAAAGATAAACACGCTAAAGGTATTTATTGTATGTTTCAGCGCATTGTTGGTAATGTTGTTTGCCTCTGTTGTTGAATCGAAATGAGTCAAGTAATATGAAATGGTGCTATCTGAATAAACACAGGTTGCAACTGGTATATTTTGGATAAAAGGTTTTCCGTGGTATCCTATGAATGTGGTGAAGGAGTGACGTTACCTATTTTGTACACATCTAGGACAATTAATCCCTTAATCTTAGCTTGTGGTTTAGGAGGAGTTACAACACTAATCTGCGATAGGCAGGGAGGGGCAACATCTGTGCGTGCATTTAAGCTATTAAATTTCACAAGAGATTAACAACATCTACTAGATTTAAATCCTCTATATGACCTCTATATAGAGCCATGTTGATTATAGCAGTGTGTCTCAGATGTATGTACACTACGCAAGAATTCAGCATGCTTCACTTATTCTGAAGTTATTTATTTGCTGTATGTAAGGAAATGTGCTCACCATTGTGAAGACCGGATTAGTACTAGTTTGTTTAGAGCATTGCCCCCTGGTGGTCTGGTATGGCAAGTGAAATAAGGTGTTTAGCGTTTCAGTGAAAAGTGTTTAAGCAGCGTTTTCATAACGATCCACCGTTGATTAAGTGTGTAGAATGCTGATGTGCGTTAATGCGTTCTGTTGTGAATTGCAATGTTTTCCATTTTTTTAAGCAGTTAAATATTTAAATTGTGTTTTTGTTTTGCTCCTCCAGATTTCTGTTAAAACAGTTGAGCAGAGTTTACATCAGGTCATAAGGTTACACAGTGGAAACTGCGCTGTGCGTGTGAGCAGAGTGCGGTTTCACTTTGTTTGTGTTGTGAAATCTACACGCTCTGATGAAAAACAATGATATGTGCAGCTCAGGTCTTTGCTTTCAGTCTGATCATGCTTTTGAAGTATAACGTACTCTGGACACATTCATATGCTACTTTTATTTAAGGCCCTGAATCAGTTCCCTTTTTTTATTCTATTGGCATTACTGGGCACTTAGTGTTGCAATGTGCTGCACTGTAATGCATGCCTTATACAGTTACTATAGCTGAGTTGTACTTTTAACATTCATTTTGAATCATTTTTTGTTTGTTTGTTTGTTTGTTTGTTTGTCTATTATATATTCACTTTTAGCAAACTAAAAATGTGTTTTTAGTCATTCACTCATCTGGAAATCTGATGGTTTTCAGTTGTATAAAAGAAATGTACAATAAACTTCAATCATTTTGGTTAGAGGATAAAAATGAATTAAACCGTAATCAACCGCCTTGCATTATGTTCTGTGTAAAACCTGGATCGTTGTTTAAGCATGATATTATTGTTGTAATCAAGATGCCCAAAGTAGTGAAGATCACACTAATACTACTTTTCTATTATGTTTTCATTATGGTACCTATCAATTTTTTAAACATGTAGACTTAAAAAAAAAAAGAAAAAAGATACAGTGTTTAAAAGCCACTTCGGCAAATAAGAAAAGCAATAAGTACAGTTACATGAATGATGAATTGTGCTGTGTGATGATTATTAATCATGATGGCACAAACAGCAGCCTAGAGAGCAATGTGCATATAAATTGGATGATGAGGGAATTGCTTATTAAAAGACTCTTCATTAAAGTTTGGCAGCGCTGCTCTGGGAGTATGTGTGTTTAGTGTGTTTATGAATCTTTATGTAGGTGTGTGTGTGTGTGTGTGTGTGTGTGTGTGTGTGTGTGTGTGTGTGTGTGTGTGTGTGTGTGTGTGTGTGGAAATGAGGGAGGACTTTTTTGTTTAATTCTTCAATTTGTTTAAATTTTGTAAAATTTCCATAAGGAAGCAAACTGGTGGCTGTATGCCTGTTCTCTCTCTCTCTCTCTCTCTCTCTCTCTCTCTCTCTTACTCTCTCTCCCCCCCCCTCTTCACCTCCTATTATCATATACACACAGATGCAGCTTTTGTAGCTAAGCTTAGAGCCTTTTATACTTTACTGAATGTTACAGCTTGTGTTAGACATCAGGCATTCAGGGATGACCCCTAGTAAAGATGTCCACTCAGCACAGGGTGAAAAAAAGTGTTTGAAATATTGCTGTTTCACGTGGAATGCTGATTTGACCTCTAGTTTGGTGAAGAACTACCAACACAAGGCTCCTTTGGGGTTTTGCTCATGCATCTCCTTTGTTTTTTCACAGTTTGTTTCACAGATTTGCGACTCCATAATTACTGGCATCGTTTTGTTATTGGAAATCCAACCCCCAACCTAACCCCCCCTCACCCCACTAGCTGTATTTAACCATGTTATGGTTTCCCAGGGTGTAAATATGAGGTTGTAAAATTCCTTTGTAATCCATTACCATGAAGAAACACAAAAGAGACAGATGGTTGTTGACCTACACAAATTGAGTAATGAATATAAAAACACACACAGGCAGTTAAAACTGTCATTAAGCCACAAGTAGGGCCATAACAAAACAGTGGAACATTTTTCATGTGCCCATAACGATGCTGTCCTTCCACACAGCGAGAAGGATGGTGGAGGAGGAAACACAAGAGCCCAAAGTTCATGTTTGCTTTTTTCATGAAGGGTGCCAATAATTCTGCAATTGAGCATATAAACTAGAAACCTAAAAGAATTGAAATCCCGATGATATGTTATGAAACAAAGAGTGTGACTTGTGTGACTTTGTGTTCTGCAGTGTGGATAATTCAGAGGACCCTGTCTATGAGAGTCTGGAGGAGTTCCATGTGTTTGTGTTGGCACATGTACTGAGGAGGCCCATCGTGGTGGTGGCTGACACCATGCTCCGAGACTCTGGGGGAGAAGGTGCCAGTGGGCGCACACACACGCACACGCACATACACGCACACACACACACACACACACACACACACACACACACACACACACACACACATACACACACGTGTTAATACACTATACAACCATCCTGGCACTTAGCTTGCTCACAAACATATTTTCTCTTAAATTTCACACTTCATTCAGCTGAAATGCACGGTGCATCCTTTGTTGTTCTTTACAGCTTTTGCACCTATCCCATTTGGAGGCCTCTACCTGCCTCTGGAGGTTCCACCCAACCGATGCCACTGCTCTCCGTTGGTGCTGGCATATGACCAGGCTCACTTCTCTGCACTCGTTTCTATGGAGCAGAGAGACCAGCAGAGAGAGCAAGGTAAGCAGCCGAGGAACACTGATAAGTGAGATCTCTTGATTTGTCCGATCATTAAGAGAAATCATCCGTACAAGCAGATATCTTTCACACATAATTTGCTGTCATGAAATCATGTGTGTTTCCTTTTATATTTGTAATGCAAGAACTTGTCCAGGCCTTTTGCTTACTATAACATACAGTAGGCACTTCTCCTTCAGAAATCTTTACTTTCTTACAATATGATTTTTAAGCCAAAGCAATCACAGCAATATACAGAATCAGTTTTGGAAGTAAAATGTTCATTAGATTACTGAGAGCTCTCAGACTAAGATCTAGCCTTACAGACGCGCATGATAGATAAAGTGCCCTATAACTAAATGATGAAGCTAGGGATAATAATCTAGCAAGCCCTAGACAGCAACATTAAATGTCTACGAGTGTTCCAGTCTCTCAGTTATGCTCCAGGCATATAGTACAGACCAAAAGTTTGGACACACCTTCTCATTCAAAGAGTTTGAATTTGTATTATGGCAAGAAAAAAGCAGCTAAGTAAAGAAAAACGAGTGGCCATCATTACTTTAAGAGATGAAGGTCAGTCAGTCCGAAAAATTGGGAAAACTTTGAAAGTGTCCCCAAGTGCAGTCACAAAAACCATCAAGCGCTACAAAGAAACTGGCTCACATGCGGACCGCCCCAGGAAAGTAAGACCAAGAGTCACCTCTGCTGCGGAGGATAAGTTCATCCGAGTCACCAGCCTCAGAAATTGCAGGTTAACAGCAGCTTAGATCAGAGAGCAGGTCAATGCCACACAGAGTTCTAGCAGCAGACACGTCTCTAGAACAACTGTTAAGAGGAGACTGTGTGAATCAGGCCTTCATGGTAGAATATCT
>JAAGKR010004772.1:0-41545 GCA_011419295.1 Clarias macrocephalus | reverse complement strand
TACTACTACTACTACTACTACTACTACTACATCATTGTGAAATGTCCTTTTGCAGAGCTTGCACTTAACTTTTTTATTAAAATAGCAGCTTCCCGGCATGTTGTCTTTAAAGCACCCATACGACCCCTAAATATACAATATAAGGTTGGCAAGCAATGGCAGCGGGCAGAGTCGCAGAGTGAGCTTGCATGGGCAGCAGCTCTTGCATGCTTCCTTGATCAGCTCCTCTTCGCTGACTGGCCAACCGGCACCTCCCAGTTCTCTTTGGGGAACAGGGGCCTTAACATTAAGACACAGCGGCCCTTTTCTCTTTGGTGGCGGGATCAAGAAAGCTCAGTGGAAGTGCCATGCGAGCACGTGCAGTCTTTTCGCTTTTGACCTCAACGCAGAGTTGAACTTGTTATAACACCCCGCTCGCATGCCACTCTTCCACATTTAGCATCCGCTGCACAATTCTTTATAATGTGGAGGAAGCCCGAGATCCATTAAAGATGATTACTTGCCAGGCATGCCCTTTTCCGCAGCCTAGTCCCTTCACACACCTGCAGAGGCAGAGGGCCGCCTACCTAGTGAGAATGAGTGAGGAGCGAAAAAAGAGTTGGATGCACATCACTGGCGCACACTGTAACAATATTTGCACACACACACACACACACACACACACACACACACACACACACACACACACACACACACACACCTAAATTAAAGATTTTAGGAAGATCATAGATTTTGGGAAGAGTGTGTCACGGCTACCGGAGGTGGACCAGAAGACTTAGTAGTTAGCCCTTGTAGCCCAAACACGGAAGTAGCGTGCACAGGCAGGATAACCACGCAAGTTATTTTAAGAACTCTCTTACACAAAGAGCAAGGATCTACACAAATAAACCCGCGTTCTAGCAACACACACTCAATCAAAAAGACAACCAGAATCGGTGAGTACTCACAGATAATCCGGCGATGACTCGGAAACGACATGGGCGAACTCAATGACTGAGCAATGTGAAGCGCCATCTTGTTTCTTTTTATGCTTCCTGAATCGCAACCGTATTACTTCCGGGTCTTAGTGCCGGTCGCGGTGCGAGTGCGCATGACAGAGTGATGTCAAACCAAAATCTAGAACCATATATGGTGAGGACATACACCATATACATATTTTGCAAACTTGGACAGGGGTTGGACAATGAAACTGAAACACTGGCCAATTTAGTTTTGGAGGTTTCATAGCTAAATTTGACCAGCCTGGTGGCCAATCTTCATTGATTAAGAGCACCATTAAGATCAGAGTGTGAAGGTTTAATTAGCAGAGTAATAGCACAGTTTTGCTTAAAATATTGCAATGCACACAACATTATGGGTGACATATCAGAGTTCAAAAGAGGACAAATTGTAGGTGCGCATCTCGCTGGTGCATCTTTGTGATGTATCAAGAGCCACAGTATCCAGGGTAATGTCAGCATACCACCAAGAAGGATGAACCACATTCAACAGGAGTAAATGTGGACGAAGGGGAAGCTGTCTGATAGGGATGTCCGGGTGCTAACCCGAATTATATTCAAAAAACATAAAACCACAGCTGCCCAACTCACTGCAGAATTAAATGTGCACCTCAACCCTCCTGTTTCCACCAAAACTGTTCTTTGGGAGCTCCACAGGGTCAATGTACATGGCCGGGCTGCTATAGCCAAACCTTTGGTCACTCGTACCAATGCCAAACATTGGTTTTAATGGTGCCAGCAGCGAAAATCTTGGGCTGTGAACAATGTGAAACATGTATTATTTTCTGATGAGTCCACCTTCACTGTCTTTCCCACATCCGGGAGAGTTATGGCATGGAGAAGCCCAAAGAAGCGTGCCACTCAGATTGTTGCATGCCCAGAGGGAAGCGTGGGGGTGGATCAGTGATGGTTTGGGCTGCAATATCATGCAGCCCAATAATTGTGCTAGATTGGCGAGTCACTGCCAACAACTACCGAACCATTCTGGAGGACCATGTGCACCCGATGGTTCAAATATTGTATCCTAAAGGCGGTGCAGTGCATCAGGATGATAATGCACCAATACACAGTTTCAGAGTGGTTTGATGTACTGTACATAAAAGTGAAGTTGAACATCTCCCATGGCCTGCACAGTCACCAGATCTAAATATTATTGAGCCACTTTGGGGTTTTTTGGAGAAGCGAGTCAGGAAGCGTTTTCCCCCACCAGCATCTGCAAGAAGAATGGCTCAAAATCCCTCTGGCCACTGTGCAGGACTTGTATCTGTCATTCCCAAGACAAATTGATTGTTGGCCCTACACCTATAAATAATGAATACTAATGAATTATTGTGGTCTAAAACCAGACCAGAATAGATTTATTGTTTTTTCATATGCGTGCTAGTTAAATGAAAACCTTTTCATTTGTGTGCCAGTAATAGGCTGTGTGTGAAAGAACACAGGACAAATGTTTGCTTCAAGATTATTGGGGTCTAGCGCAAAGACCTGCATTCACTTTGCAGGATGCAATTGGACAGGAAAGCAGAGTGGATATTAAGCTTATAGTGCTGATTATATCCACTATTAAGGTAATGGTGGATACTAAGCCAGTTATTATTATTATTATTATTATTATTATTATTATTATTATTGGTGGTGGTCTGTATAAATTAATTGCCCTTTTGAGTATGCAGTGAGTAAAAAAAAATAATAATAATCCTGTTACGCCCTCTGGTGGGATCTGCATGTAAGACTTCCTCTATACGATAGAAAAGACATAAAATCTTCAGCATTATTTAGTTTTATTTCAGTCTTCACTTTTTATTAAATTAACAAAACACTTCAAACATACACTCACCCAGTGGCGGCCGGTCAATACGGGGCGCAGATGCACCGCCCCCCTAAAGTTAGGCAGAGAAGAATGCTACTTTAACATGTAATTATTTAACATAATAATTGTTCATTTTAATAATGAAATAAAGTCATTTAGTCACAATTTTCCGCTGTATTTCTTAATGTAATTTATTAGCAATTTAAAAAAATCTAAACTGTATTATGTTCATTTGTGTTTGTGTACGCGGGGCACCAGACAAACGAGTGTCTATGTAGGCACGTAAATTTTTTAAAAGCATGTGACCTGAGGATGAGCTCTGATTGGATCTTTTCAAATCATCCTTGGTGCACAGCACTGTGTGCCCCAAATCCGCCCACTTTTGTTCTTAGCAAATCAATATTATTTTTAAATATTTGGTCTCATGTGATTGGACTGTTCTCAACGAGTCTTTTCCAGGACTTTTTATGACAAGCGTAGGTGGCTGACTGGATGCGATGTGAGTCATGCCTTTATTTTATACTAAAATTAAAATTTTATGCCTGTGACTTTAAAATAAAGACTATTAATAGGAAATAAATATGAAAAACAAAATAGAAAGTAAATTTAACTAAGAAAGAATAAAATATCTGTACAATACAAAATATACAATATAAGAAAAATATAAGAAAAACCTAGCTGTACAATATAGAAAATATAGAATTGTTGAAATTTGTGTGGGAATGGAGTGGGAATGTCCATGGGGTGTGCAAATATGCTGTAAAGTGTCATATTTAAATGACTTGTGTGCATTATGTCCATGAGTGTGCAGGCGTGCAGTGACCACTAGTGTCAATGAATGTCCAGAATGTCCAGAGTGAGTGCAAGAAACATGTGGATGTACTAGTAGTAATGATGCTTAATCACCTAATAGATGGCTATTTACAGACGATAATTAATTTTGTTTGCGCCCCCCAAAAAACTTTTTGCACCAGCCGCCACTGCACTCACCTCAAGGATTATTAGGAACACCATACTAATACGGTGTTTGACCCCCTTTCGCCTTCAGAACTGCCTTAATTCTACGTGGCATTGATTCAACAAGGTGCTGAAAGTATTCTTTAGAAACGTTGGCCCATATTGATAGGATAGCATTTTGCAGTTGATGGAGATTTGTGGGATGCTTTATTGGGTTGAGATCTGGTGACTGTGGGGGCCATTTTAGTACAGTGAACTCATTGTCATGTTCAAGAAACCAATTTGAAACAATTCGAGCTTTGTGACATGGTGCATGATCCTGCTGGAAGTAGCCATCAGAGGATGGGTACATGGTGGTCATAAAGGGATGGACGTGGTCAGAAACAATGCTCAGGTAGGCCGTGGCATTTAAACGATGCCCAGTTGGAACTAAGGGGCCGAAAGTGTGCCGAGAAAAGAACCCCCACACCATTACACCAACACCACCACCAGCCTGCACAGGTGTGATGGATGCATGTTCTCATTCTGTTTACGCCAAATTCTGACTCTACCATTTGAATGTCTCAACAGAAATTGAGACTCATTGTAACCTCTTTTTCCTATTTGTAGTGGAGATGAGTGGTACCCGGTGGGGTCTTCTGCTGTTGTAGCACATCCGCCTCAAGGTTGTGCGTATTGTGGCTTCACAAATGCTTTGCTGCATACCACAGTTGTAACGAGGGGTTATTTCAGTCAAAGTTGCTCCTCTATCAGCTTGAATCAGTTGGCTCATTCTCCTCTGACCTCTAGCATGAACAAGGAATTTTCGCCCACAAGACTGCCGCATACTGGGTGTCTTTCCCTTTTACCACCATTCTTTGTAAAACCTAGAAACGGTTGTGCATGAAAATCCCAGTAACTGAGCAGATTGTGAAATACTCAGACCGGCCCGTCTGGCACCAACAACCATGCCACGCTCAAAATCGCTTAAATCACCTTTCTTTCCCATTCTGACATTTTGGAGTTCAGGAGATTGTCTTGACCAGGACCACACCCCTAAATGCACTGAAGCAACTGCCATGTGATTGGTTGATTAGATAATTGCATTAATGAGAAATTGAACAGGTGTTCCTAATAATCCTTTAGATGAGTGTATGTGTACAATTGTATACTGCATGTGCCATGCAAGTCCCTGTGAATGTGGTGTTGCTACAGTGAAGAGAACGCATTAGACCTAGTGTCTTTAAATACTGTAAATGTAGCATAAACTAGCATTACAGTGGGAATTAATGTTAGAACTATGATGTTATAGAAAATATACGCCTTTTAATTTGAGAATTCAATCATGCTGTGGTATAAGTAGACTAAAGGTTGGTTGCAATTACTGTAGACGTTTACCTACAGTACATTAATTCTGAGTTCGATTCTTTAAACTGTTTTTTTTTATTATTATATAACCATTTTTTTTCAGATATACGTATTTTTAAAATATGAAAGCCCTACAAATTTGGAACACAGTGCACAATTAATTAATTTTGGATTTTCTAAAATCAACACAAGGTTAAAATTATACATACAGACTCAAAGATGTACATTCACCCATGTACAGTATTTGTCCAGTGATGCTGAAATGTCTTTTAATTTGTTATGTCTTTTAACTACAGCTAGTAGATTCCCTAAATACAACATAAAAAGTGTTTGACAGCCCTCATCAGAATGGAAAACACATAATACAATGCAAAGGTTCAAGGAACACAGGGAAAATCTGAGAAAGGGGATCTGCAGGTAGTCTGGAATGTGTGAATGGATCAAATAATGAAGAAGGACTATTTCAGAAGTCTTCTGCAAAACCTCACATCATCCATTACTGTAACGCTGCAGGTCTCTCTGAAAATGCAGAAAGAAAAGAGAAAATATGTGTTTAAATGATAAGAGAAAAGACAAAGAAAAGAAAAGGTGTTAAAACAAAAAAAAAGACAAAAAAGGCTAAATAGAGTAAATATCATTTATGTAAAAGACAAAAGGGAAGTTTATTTTTATTTTGGAAATAAGACCCAGCTGCACAAAGTGTTATTTCTGAACTGGAACAGTCTTACCAAAAGTGTGTACAGCACACTTAACTTCCCAGTGCTTCAATATTGCACACCGCTCACATGTAACAATATTCATATTGCATTTAAATCACTTTGGGGAAAAAAAAAACATTAAATGTAGAGCTCTCAATAAGCATTTGAAAAATTCAGGTAGAAATAAAAAGTAAAAACATTGTACTGTCTGTATTCAAATTGTAGCTCAAGTCATGACATTGCAGTGCTGCTGTGGTTTTGCGGTGGTTTTCATAAGCATCTCTTGTAAATGGCAAATGTGTGTTTAGAATTATAGAAGATGCCAGATCGTAAAGTAATGAGTAGCTGTGCTCTAGAGAATTTATCAACAGATAAATACCACATGCACAAGGCTATTTTCAAGAAGTGCCCACATTAAAAAGAGAAGCTTAAGCAAGCCAATCATATTTTTTCCCACGTGACCAATAAATGAGAAATTCCTAGGATATATATCACTCACTCACTCACCGTCTCTACCATGTAATCTTTTATACAGGGTCATGTGGGGCGCGGATCCCAGGAAACTCGGGGCTCAAGGCGGGGTAGACCCTGGACAGGGTTCTAATCCATTACAGGCTACGCACACATACCCATACACAAGAATATACAAACTCCTTGCACACAGAGGCGGGAATCAAACCTTGCAGAGAATCAAACCTGGACCCTCGCGATGCAAGGCGACAGTGCTAAACCCTAAGCCTCTAAGTTATACTTATTACCTTGATTGTGATTATTTTATCAATTTGAAAATGTGATTAAAACATTGAAAGAGAGAGAGCAAGCAAATTTAAATTAAATATTTTAATGACATTCTCAAATTTATATTTATTTGCATAACTTTTCAGCCAGACAGGCTAGAACTAATCAGTGAAATGTTTTTTTTATTTATTTTTTGCACATTTGCACAGTGAAAGTATATTACAATAATGTACTGTATGTATGTAAAGTATGTATATCTCTCGGCAATATGTAGGTATATACAGTACATATGATTTCTTTGAACTGGAATTCTAAGGAGAATGACTATAAAACATACATCTTCCTTATTATAATTCATTTTAGTGATTGACATAATGTCATCTCTTAGCAAGTTTCACTTTTGGTAGAAAAAGTCCATGCCATGGACCCAGTTTTGAAGTTGAGGCTCGAGGATCATTGTTACCCTGCGTTCACACCGAACGCGGCGAGAGCGTCACAGTTCGCTCTCGCCGCCCTGCCGCCGACTCCTGTCGCCGCTCTTCGCCGCTGTTGGCTGCTCTGACGTAGACCGATTGCTTATCTTGTATTTAAAGGGGCCGCAAAGCAATCAAGCTTGTTGATCTTATGGAGACTGACCAAAATGTGGAAGATAACAAGAAATTGATTCATAGAAAGAACTGTATTGTAGAAATAAACAAATTATAAGCCATTCGTATGGTGTGGCTTCTGTTCATTGTGAATTGCTAGTCTAATTTAATATATATATTTTTATTATATTATTTTTCTTATTATTATAACATTAGAATCACTTACTTGACTTTGTCTTTAATTAAAATAACATTACTAATTAATAAACACCCGCTATCGCAATAATCAACCTCTCCTCCATTTTGCTTGGGAACTAATGTCGCCGGAACAAAAGATACAGGACTGCATCCCACGGAATCCTCTCAAGCGGAGGACCTCCATTTTAATTGATTGCCGTTTAACCGCGTCATAGCTCATTACCCTAAAGTTGAGTTGATTTCAACTCTCTTCGCCGCTCTTCCCGCTCCGCCGCGCCCCGCCGCTCTTGCCGCGCCACCCCTCGCTGCCGGCTCCCATTGAAAATGAATGACTAACGGCATCTTTGACGCTCTCGCCGCGTTCGGTGTGAACGCAGGGTTAGCCTGCTTTATCTGTTCCACAACCAGCTCTGATGTTTGTTTGTCATCATTTTTCAGTTGGAACATCCACTGTAGTTTAAATTTCAAGCTTAGCTAATAATAATAATAATAATAATAATAATAATAATAATAATAGTGGCAAGCAACAATGACCGGGCCCAAGCACCTGTCCCATTGCTGCCCGGGCATACCAGAAAGGCAGTGGGCACAGTGGGCTCATGCATTTAAAGGGGGCACACCAATATCATAATGACATAATTTTAGAATACATGGAATTTTATGCTTCCAAATAGCCCCGGGGAAAAAAGCATCACACTATGATGTCATTCAATGTGCTATCACTCAATATGGTGTCACTGCTGTTTGTGCATCAGCTGTTTCAGATGCTGGGGGAAAAATCCTTAAAAAAAACAGAGGGCCCTTATCACACTGTGATAATTGAGCTGATGTCATAGGGCTAGCCCTGTGTAATACAGTGGAACCTCGGATTGCGAGTAACATGGTTTACGAGTGTTCTACAAACCGAGCAAAGATTTGTAATAATTTTTTATTCGGAAACCGAGCAAGTATTAGTTTACGAGCGCCGAGTATCATTTATCATCCCCCCCCCGCAAACACACAGAAACTCTGCTTGTCTCTTGAGTGTGCGCTCGCAATTTGACATCGACACACACACACACGCACAGACATTCTCTCGCCTTTTCACCCCCTCAGAAACACACAGAAACTCTGCTCTGTCGCGATTCTTTTCAAAGGTAAGGTGCTGGTTCATTTGTTTGTTTGTTTGTTTGTTTGTTTGTTTGTTTTTACTTTACAGCAGTGATTCCCTTAAGTATGCGCTCACGCCAGGTCAGAGAGATTTCTTTTTTCCATGTCAAAACTGTGTTGTGAGTCTGTTAATATACGCTCATGTCAGTCATTCTTTTTTTTCCTGTTAAAACGGTGTTTCCGTTTTGTGTGTGTTTGTTGTGAATCTTAAAAAGCGAGGTGGGGAGAGGGAGGAGGAGTGTTACTGTGTAAAACGAGGCGAGTCAACACACACACACACACACACACACACACACACGGCGCGTGCGCGCACCAATGGAAACACTTATCTGTCAGGATTTATTTGTACTTTTTTTTTAAAGGTAAAGTGCAGATTAATTTGTTTTATTTTCATTTTATAGATTGAATTAATTATTTTTATGTATTTCTTTTTTGGGGCTGTGGAACAAATAATTTGAGTTTTCATTTCCCATAAGTATGGGAATCAGCTTAATAATTTAGATCCCTATGAGAGTTTAAAAACTACCTGAGATGACATGAGGATCAAGCTTTAAGAGAGAAGCCAGATTCAAAAGGAAACCCTATATATAATTGTATATATTTTCAACAGATGTAGAAGAGTAATGGCAGACAGCACATGTCTAATAAGGGGACTTCTCTAAGAGATGTTCAGTATGAACATATTTAAATGTGATTAAGATGAGCTCAGTCTTGTTTTTCAAAGAACAGACTTCTACATCAGTGGTTATTGGGAACAAATCTACATTCTTCAAGGGAGATTATGCACTGAAGACTTTGACATAAACTGTTTTTGGGAAATGCAAATGGTTTGGGTTCCCATGTGGGATCATCCACAGCAGAAACTCAGCCACAAATGCACGAATTCCAAGAATAAGTAGAGCATCAGGTTAAATCAGGCAGATCCAGAAGGCACCACATTTAAGCATTTCACCACACATCATACTGTGTATGGTTCTGTGTGTGACAAATAAAAATGGAATTTAAATTTAATATATTAATTTATTATGTCTTCTGTTTAAAAAGTCCAGCCACCCCGGAACCTGAGATACTGACTTTTGCTGAACCTACACTATCTGTGTATTCAGTAATTTCTTAATATGTTCTTACTGGATATTAGGATGGGGGTTTAGAGGTTGGAGACTTTTAAAATGATCAACAGGCCAAAGACTGTTAGTAATTTGTTAGTAAGTTTCCCTGAACATTCTGGCTTTTTTTTTATTTTTATATATATTCACTAATCGGAACTGTACAAATAAAATCTGTTTTATTTGTCTGAATCTTTGCGATTTTGCAAATGCCTACAT
Organism: Clarias macrocephalus; assembly: GCA_011419295.1. Taxonomy (NCBI): domain Eukaryota; kingdom Metazoa; phylum Chordata; class Actinopteri; order Siluriformes; family Clariidae; genus Clarias; species Clarias macrocephalus. Next base: position 31,738 of record JAAGKR010004772.1, on the reverse strand, counting down.
TAAAATTGGAACCATCACGACTACATTGCATGTGTTTGAGATCAGCTCTTTTCACCACCATGATAATTTGTTGCAGCCCCTGTCCTGTGACATACTGCTATAAATCCCTCTCACAGCGCCGCTTAATGAATGTGATTAAGAACAGCATTTCTATTCATGCAACTTCATAATCCAATTCTAAGATGGTCAACCAAACTAATATCACCTAATTCAAGTCACTCCTCCCACCAGAATATGAGAAAATAAAACTGCCTAAAGAGATGATTAGTCCGAGTGGAGTATTCCTATATGACGAACAAGTATGAAACCTCAGTGTGCACTGCTTTTGGTCCTGCTGGTCATCTTATCACTGCACTGTAAGTTTTGTTATCATGCTTTGGCCTTATTGTAATCTGTATGGACTATATATTTTTCTATTCTGAATAATTTGCATAGGTTCTGTTACTATGGGTAAAAATTCTAATAAAATACAATAAGGAGAAGGAGTTTTTCCATGGTTACTACTACTACTGTGAATAATAATAATAGGATTTATTTTTAAGCACATTTCAGTTTATCCAAGGATGTACAGACACAGTATAGTACAGTATAGTATATACTGTAATGTACTGTATAGTATACCACAGTATATGTAATGTTTGTTTAACATTTCTGGATGGCATCAGGTGTCAGAGCTTTGGAATCACTTTCACTGTAGAATCTTCAGAACAGAGTAGTTTATACCGTAGGTTAGAGTAAAACAACATTCTCCATTTTCTTATATAATGAATTTCAAGAGAGAGGTTAAAAAAAGGCTGGTGAGGGAACAACTACAGTACATAATAGCTGTTAAAATTTTGATAGTAACAGAAACTAACATGCCTCACGGTTGAAATAAAAAGACATGACAAGTATAAAACCAAGGTTTTTCATTCAGTACTTCAGAAAACATGTATTGTCAAGCAATCTAACACTTTGTTTAAGAAACTTAATCCAATTTGGTACAGTAACAATAACTCCACTTTGTATTGGGCCTTAATCACACCACACCAACGTGGAATTTTCTTACGATAACTTGCCCTCATGTGTTTTCTTCTCTACTTGTGCTATGTTTATATGGGTACAAAATTAATCTCATTTGATTTAAGCTAAAGGAAATGAGGCTGTGTCTTTCCCTTGGAGTTGTGCTGCCCTCAGTGGAGTTTGCAGACAAGGAGCATGTCTGCCTTCCGAACTCTACTTTGGACCATTAGGGTGTGGGAAGGAATCTTTGTGAGTATCTTTTTTTTTTTTAATCATATTTTTATGATAGTCCCATGCATTACATACATTGTCAGTATTAAAAAGATCATGTTCTAGATAAGTAATATTGACATTTCTTTGCACTGTCACTATGTACTCTGAGTATGTTTTTTCCCACTTGCCAGATGCTGCGTGTCGTATTTCCTTTGACCGCAACAAAAATTAAATTAGAAGGGGTGTACCTGAAGTGCTGCACAAAATGGGAGGTTAATAACAAACACTCCTGAATTCCAGTCCTGGAATAAACAAGACAATCCTGGAATAAACAAGCTTTTTAAATGAAGTAAATATGTGTATGTGTGAATGCAAATTGCCAATTGCAGCAGCTACTATTGTTGCATTGTATTGCTGATTTATTAATAAGACATGGTTCATGCATTCAGAATTGGGTCTGAATAATGCTCTAGTATACAAAATATTGTTTTAGAGTGTGTATTATATTACATGAAAAAAATATAGGGTATTTAATCTCATGGAAAGGTGCATTCATAGTTTTAATTCTAATTCAAATTTTTTTTGTCACACACACACAACTATATATGATATACAGTGAAATGCTTATACAACTTTTCATGACCTGAAATAGATGAAATAGATTAAGAAGGTAAAAAGAGGTATATTGCACTTGAAAAAGAATGTAAAACATAAAATCTACAAATATACAGTTAGAAGAAAATAACATTTAAAATAGAAATATACAATGTCTAAATTATAGAATAAATATGAAAATAAAAAGGGCATTAGAGAGAAAGATTTGCCATGTACATATTATAGCCACAATATGAGTGAAAAAATCTCTATTTTTTATAAATTATAAATTAGTTGGTTTTTTTTTAAGTGAAATTTCTTGTAAATGAAGGTGTAAAAAACTTGATATTTCCGGAACACCTTAAGCATTGTACTATAATGAGACTCTTAACCACAGTAAAATATTTGAATGGTGCAAACGTTTAAAAGAAAGCACATACCTGACTGATATGTGCATGAATACTGGCTGAGTTGGCTGGGAGTCCACTGCAGTCTTTCTATTCAGTGGAATGCCTGATCCTTACAAATCAACTGATAACTTCTGATGACCTGTCTCTTTGTGGGAACTATATCAGAACACTCAGTGCACCTCAGCCTGCCATGTATTGGGTTTAGCAGGCAAAGAGTTCAAGGCTTTTGAACCAGTCTCCAAATTCCCCAGATCTCAATCCAATCAATCCTCCATGGAATGCGATGGAAAAATAAATCTGATCCATAAAGGCCCTACCTCACAACCCTCACAACCAAACTGGTGCCAGAGACAATAGCACACCCCAAGATGTCCACTGCAGTCATGCCCTGAGGGGCCAGATTTGCCCCTATGAAACAAGTACATTCAGGTATTTATGTTACTTCATTTTAATATTCCATAACATTGCTGAGCCAAACCTCACCATATAAAGAAAATTCAGATCATGCCTCGAGTAGCAATTTTGCATGATATCTCAGCCCAATCCACAGCTGAGAAAAGGTTTTCACAAAATTCCAGTTTGTCTGAATCAGGACTAGGTGGCCATATCTCCCTCAATTTTGCATGTACCGCACAAAAAAAATATATATCAAAACCTTCATTTTGATATAATTATATCCCAAACACTATGAAATCAAAGGATATGGAATGTCATAGCAAAGATTTGTCAACCTTCAACCTCCACAAAATTCACTATTTTCAAATTATGAGTATTTGTTTAGGACCCATTCTGAACCCCTTCCATGACTCCTTGCTCATTCTTTTTGGTCTAGTCGAAAAATGAGACATGCCTGATGAAGAGCTTGAAAACATCATGTTGATAAAATTAATTAACTCCTCCAAAAAACTCCTCCTTGACCCAAACTTACTCCTTCAAGAATTAATTGCATTTTAAGGTCTAAAGGCAGTGAACCATGAAAAAAATCATCAAAAAAACTACATGCACAGACCTCACAAACAGGATGGAGAGCTGATTTTAAATGGAAATGATAGGTCAAACAGTTTGAGAGTTATGAAGCTTTGTTTGTCATCTGAATTTTTTTTTTTTCATAGGAATCCATTTATTTTGCATTGTGAAATCAGGCTACATTCTCAGTGCATGAGTCACACATGCATTGGTTTAGATTTTTTTGGTCAGACCAGATTTGTATGTCATGACGGTTTACATTTATAATTACAAGTGACTTTTATCTTCCTTTAATGTGACAAGTCTATCCTCTAAAATAGCACCCATGCACTTACAGTACATATGTCTTTGCTTGCACCATCTGGCTAAAACACGTCATGAATCTGTGGGACCACTCATTCATTTCAAACAATGGATGCAACTTCAGCAAAAATATTTTTGGGATTTTGCTCTGGAGAATGGCAAGCAGTTAGTCAGCTGTATTTGTTGCGGCCCAGAAGAAGCAACAAAGCCAGATGCCTTGCTTTAGCTGTTTTAGAAGTTACTGCTACCACTGCTCTGAAATCCCCATGTGGTCAGTGCTGACGGAAGTATGAATTCATTATGTTTATGACTTTAGATAGAATATGTATGCAACATGTTCTGTCCTGCTAATTTCCCTGCTTCCAACATATTTGATTCACCAAATTAATAAGGTGAGTTGAATTACTGTGTTAAAACAGAAAGACCAAACTTAAAAAATAATGCTGAACAGGTATACTATGGGTCTGGGAACCTGAAATGTGTAGCCCACAGTACCAGTCAAAAGTTTGAACACAAATTTGAGTTTTTTTCCCCCCCTACATTCTAGAACAATACTGGATTTTTTTTTTTTCAAAACTATGGAATAACACATGGCATTAGGTAACAACAACAGTCAGTTGTTATTTATATATTTTTAGACATGAAAGTCAGGTATTCTGGAATATTTCATGTAAGGGCAGCATTGTCAAGTGCATTTGCAAAACTCATCAAGCACCGTGATGAAACTGGCACTCATGAAAACCATCCCATGAAAGCAAGACCATTTAGAGTTACCAGTACTGTTAAAATAATCAATTAACAGCACCTCAAACTATAGCCAATATGAAGGCTTTACAGAATATAAGTTGCAGACACATCTGCAGCTGTTCAAATGAGATTATTGTATATTTTGGATGCCTTCATCATTGTTTTAGAATTTAGAAAGCAATAAAAATCAGAAAAGACCTTGGAATTAGAAGGTGTGTCAAAATTCTTGATCACACACATTTAATGAAACTCACTCATCACTCATGCACACAGACCCCGAGGCGGAAATCGAACACGGAGGTGCGATACAGCGCTGCTAATCATTGTGCCTCCGCAACAATAAATGAATGAATAAATGAAGGACTTTTGAAATACTACTGCCACACATCCCTGGCAACCCTGGGTTGACCAAAGTGTATACATATACACAATAAAGCATATATTTGTACTACTATTTTTCTTAATTTTAGAATTTATATAGTACATACAACTCCGACAATCAACGAAAAAAAAAATCGTCAGGAAGGTGTTCATGATGGTGATTTACCACGGAGCTGGCAACACCGACTAACACGTGACTGCCCACGTGATCGGAAGTAAATAAAGTTCCCGCGTTGTTTCATGCAGGGAAGAGTGTGTTTCCAGGGTGATCAACTTCCCACGACCATGGATGATCTTTATTTAGACAACATTGACGAATTTGTTAACGATCAGAATAAGATTGTAAGTTCTACACTGTTATTTTCATGCATATGATCGCTTTTCGAGAAAATTCCGTTTATTAACCGAACACTTGAAAAAGCTAGCTAACACTGCAGTGACCTGGGTTAAAGCCAAGGAATTTGACAGGAAAGTCCCACTTCTAGTTGGTTATTTATTTGAAATTTGCACGAGTGGAGAATATTGTATTTGATTTGTATGACTGTTATCTATACGTGTGGACATAATTGATTGAGATGTTCGCTTGTTGGCGCCGTTTTTCTGTGTTCATGTGCATGCGTTTTGCCTTAAATATTATAAAGCAGAGGGTTTTCTGGGTTTTGCTGTGGCTGTTAGTAATGTGCTGGTTTTGTGCTCTTCTGTTTCTTCATTATCTAACTCCTCTATGGAGGCTAATATGTGAATTCTAGTTTAAGCCTGTTGAAATATGTAGCCCTAGAATAACGAGAATATAAAAAAGACGATGATGCTGAAGTTATGCGCATGCGCAGTCAGATGCTCTGGAGATTTTTTTTTTACATTCTGTTTGTGGTCATGTTAAATTCCTATTTCCTCAGTTTGGCTTTTTTTTTTTTTTTTTTTCAAATAAAACGGCTTAATTGAAACTTATCGTATTTTGCTGTAGTACTGTATGGAGCATGTATGCCATTATAGGAAAATAATCAACAACATAGTGGTATGATTGTGTGATTATTCTCTTTTAATAACATGTTCTAGATTGGTTTATATATTTTACAACACAGCAGTTTGCCAATGATTTATTTTAAAATTATATAAAAAATGCAGCATAAAATGTATCGTTACATTTATTGTTGCAGAATGCTCATGAAATACGCTGATTTATGTTATCACTTACAGTATATCATGTGAAAGACATTTGTTCCTCCACTTGCTTTTTTCCCTTGTTCATGAAATTAATAGGACAAACAAAATAATGCAGCATATCACATTGCCAAAAACTATCAAGTGCAAAGCTCTCAGTTTTGAAGACCTTACTGTGATGCAAACCTTGCAATAACAGTGAGGACAGGTTATGTAAAAATGTAAATTAAAAGCAATAGTGGCTCCTGTGGTAGAAACCATGGTCGATTAGATGGTCGGGGGTTCGAGTCCCTCCCTCCTTGTTCACCACTGTTGGGCGCTTGAGCAAGGACCTTAGCCATCTGATCAGATATTCAGTACCAGTAAAAAAAAAAATTGGTGGCATCCAGTGTACAACCTGTGCCAGATCTTGGAGATCAGAGGATCTCTTGTGACAACCCCTAGAATAAAAGAGACGAAGCTCAAGAAAGAAAGATTAAACAAGTATTTCCATACCAATGTTAAAATAGTGCAGCTTTTTCATATTGGTCCTAGATTATTACAGTATCCTCTATACAAGTCCCTGAAGAAATAATGTATTAGAATTATTTCACACAACCTTCTAATTTGCTGCTGCATTATTGTCAGAGGTGCTGTCGAATAAAATGAATCATCACCTGACAAATTAAGAATTCAATACTCCTGTAGTATAATTCCCTTTAATTGTTAAATAACCTTTAGTGATACAACCTGACATGGAAAGTCTGTAAAGGCTTTGTTTCACAAATACAGTGCAAGACATTTTTGTCCATTTACATTGCTTATGGTTAATATACAGTGAACATGAATAAATATACTGTTCTCTCTAATAGTTAATGTACTAATATTAAGTCGCTATGATGTACAGACCAGTAATTTTCTGCGTATTTATTTGTTTATTTATTATTATTATTTTTTTTTTTAAATTATTATCAACCAAATGACATGTTTTTTTTTTTTTTAACAGGTCACCTATAAATGGCTGAGTCTTACACTTGGTGTCCATGTTAACACGGCTAAACAGTAAGTCTGTCCCTTTGGTCAAAATCTCAACATTTACTTTTAACTAAAGTATGTTATAAGATCGGATTTGTTGGACTTGTTGCAGAATGCTGTATCACTACATAGAGCAGCGACGGAAGGAGAGGTCTGGAAGCACTCTGCATGCAACTTACTTGGTGTCTGGGAAGTGCTTGGAAAATGGCAGCATGGTGAGCTGGGACATGCCTTTTTGTATAAAGTACCAGTTATTAGAATTGCATTATTTTTTTTGACAAACAGCGCTGATCGTGAAAAAAAAAAAAATATATATATATATATATATATATAAAACAGTCTGTATTGTCATTAATATGTATGCTAATACTACATTTTTAAAATGTTTTGTTATTTCCTCTAGTGTCATAAGGTATCAGTAGTCCGTGAAGACAAGCTTGAGGGTATGTTTCTTTGCATTTGAGTTTACTTTGCAATACCAAAATAAATGCAAGAAATGACTATTTAATATGGTAAACGTAAATACTACATTTATTTCCATCTAAAGTATATGCTGAAAACTTGGTGTGTTTTTTTATTTATTTTAATTTTTTTTACTTTGCATATTGATTTATATTTACCTAAAAAGTCAAACTTTTACATATTTATAGTAAATATATATGCTTATAGTAAATTTATATGCTTTACAAAAGTTCCACAGCTATTTATACTTTTTAACACATTTATATGGTGTGTCACCCATAAAAGTCCTTGTGACCTGTACGTTTTTAGTCTCAAGAAGGACTTGAGCGTTTATTTCTTTTTTTTTTTCTTTTTCGTTTTTTTTTTTTCGACCATATGGGTGTTAATTATTAAGCTTTAGATCTGGGTGTCAGTTTTGAATGTTTGTTTTTGTATGTGTGAGTAGATTCCTTTGTATCCTAAATCTTCAACTTTTTCCAGATGTCAAATCCAAACTGGATGTGACAATTAGTGTGCATGTGTACAGCGTGCAGAAAGCTGAGCTGAAGGACAGCGCTCCCCTTTACAATACTGACTACGATGCTATGAAAGAGAACTTTAAAAACTGCAACAAGTATGTGACTTCATTTATTTTATGATTGTGATTGGTCAGATTTATTTTATTGTGGGAACAGTTAATAATTCAGCAATAATTCTTTCATTCCTATATTACTATATACACACTTTGGATAAGTGTCGAGTACTGCTAGAATATAGCAGCAGTGAGGGTTGTTAATAATAACAATAATAATAAATTCTTATTATTATTTATCACTCTCACTCACTCATCATCTATACCGCTTAATCCTGTATTCAGGGTCACGGGCGGCCTGGAGCCTATCCCAGGAGACTTAGGGCACATGGCAGGGTACACCCTGGACAGGGTGCCAATCCATTGCAGGGCACAGACACACACACATACACGCACTCATTCACACACTACGGGCAATTTGGGAACGTCAATTAGCCTAACCTACATGTCTTTGGACTGTGGGAGGAAACCGGAGTACCCGGAGGAAACCCACCCAGCACGGGGAGAACATGCAAACTCCATGCACACAGAGACGGGACTCGAGCCTGGCCGGGGATCGAACCCGGACCCTGGCGGTGCAAGGTGTATATACGCCAGACAGAATATATTAATATTAATAATTATTAGGTATTAATGAGCTTATGTAACCAGATATACTTATTTATATATATACTTATTTTATCTCCCAAACCATACTGACTACATTCTGCTATTGTACATTTTACATAAAAATGATGTCACATATTCTTGGAAAATCTTGGTTGTTTATGGCACAAAAGATCTTTTGTATATCCATTACTAAACAGTACTGTCTAATTTACATATTACTCTCTTAAGTTGCTTAAAATATTTAAAAATCATTTAGGATTCTAACTAGATCTGTCCAAAAAACTAGTTAGGCTGATCAGGTTTAATGGCATACTGAAATCAGGGTAAATATTAACTAATCATCCTTTTTATTTAGGTATACAAAAAGATGGCGAGATTTGTAATTAGTTAGTCAATTAAAAAGGGCTATTAATAGGGGAAAAGCATTGTGTTTTCTCATAACTTGCATGGATCCCCATAATCACACTGATTTATAAAGGAGCCAGGTCCTCCTTACCCTTTTATTCTAACAGAATATTAAATGTTTGTAGGTACAGTGCGATTCGCTGTCCTGCTGCAATCCAGAGGTCAACATCAGAGTTACAGAGGGCTCAGGAAAAGGTTGTGTCTGCTGCTACTGAGGCCAGTAAACCTGTCGTCAACAACACAGCACCTGCATCCAAACCCACCTCCAAACAGCCGAAAGGCATCATGGGAATGTTTTCAAGTAAAGCAGCTCCTAAAAGTGAAGAACAGAGCAAGGAGGTGAAGATGGAGCAGGTAGATGTTCCTGTAAGTAATCGGTCACAACACAATTGTCTCAAAACAGTTGGCTTAGTAATCCAGGAAATCTGTAGAATATAGAATATTTAACATTATATTGAAATATAAAGTCAGGCTCCTTGGAAGCAAAATATTAAGATATGAGGGCTGGCTTAAAACCACATATAAAGTTTTAGCTTTTTTAAGTCTGGTTACCACCAAAATCATTTATTCTGAATAGTGTGCAGTAGTATATGTGCCAGTATTGCCTCTGTCTGTTTTGAAGCATGTATTCCTGTAGTACTGCTCAAAGCAGGACATTCTCTGCGTGATGAAATCAAACCTCAGTCTGTGGCTACATCTGAAAAATGCTGTTCAGCAATGGTCCCCATCAATATATAACAGCGCCTGAGCAATTGTATTAGGAAAAATCATAACAGGATCAGGATGTGGAAAGCTGACATGTACCCCAGCAAACTTTCAGCCGTACTGCAGCCAAACCAAATATTGACTCCAACAAATGCCTGCTTTTTTTTTGTTTGATTAACCTTTGTGTCACAAAATATGTTTACACTTTTAAATATTAGACATGTTGTATAAATGAAATGGCACCAATTCCATGGAAATCCATTTCAGTTTCTGGTAACACTACAAAATGTGGAACAATTCAATGGTGGTTACTTGTGTAAGGCACTATATAGAATTCAAAATTAAAATATAAAGTCGTCTTGTAATAATAAATGTTCTTGTTTCAGACTGAAGGACCCAAAACCAAGGTGTCTTCCAAAGCTAACACTATGAGCAATTTTTTTGGGAAATCAGCAGAGAGTAAGTATTAAAATTTATCTAATTATGCGACCAAGCTGTTTCAGTCACTGACCTGCTTTTAACATGTGACGTACAGAAAAGCTTGATAAAGCAGACAAAAACATAAAAGAAAAGGCAGATGGGAGTCTACCACCACCACCAGCAGCAGCAGCTACAGGGAGCGAAAAAGAGTCTTGTTCTTCATCCAAATCTAAGCAAGACGCTAAAGAAGAATCGCTAAAGGAGATTAAAGATGACTTCAAAGAGACACGAAGGTAGGGTTTAGATATTTACTCTCTGGAATGAACCAGGCATCAGGCAATATAGGTATAATAATAATTTTATTTTGTAAAATTAATGTAAAGCAGTTTAGACAATATTATTATTGTGTTGTTTCAGAAGGTGTCCGTACAAGTGCAGTGTTTCAATATTTGGTGTGACTTCCATAAAATTTGTTATATGACAGTAAAACAAAGCGTCTGGAGAATAGTGAAGACGAACAAGTGGAGGGTCAGAAGAAAAAGAGACGGCGGATAAAAAAACCTCAGCCTGACAGCAGTGATGACGAAGGTAGGTGAAACAAATGTGCTGGAATAAAACACGGATCCAACAGCAGGAAATTTTGCAATTGGTATTTCAGTGCAAACATCCTGATCGACAGTGTTCATCTTGGTTTTTTTTTTTTTTTTTTAGTAATTCCAGATTCTCCACCTGCACCTGAATTACAGACACCAAGCCCTGAAAAGCATGTAAAGAGGGAGCCTGGTTCACAAGTAAGAATGTGAAATGTTGAATCACCACAAAAACCACAAAAACGTGGTTGGGGGGGGTTTAAGAAAATAAATTTGTTACTGTTTATTTTTTTTTTTGGTTTGTTTTATTAGAAAAGCAAGCAGTGAATATATAGTGTTATGCAGTGAATTAAGTAGTGAATACCTATTTTTTTAGTTAGTTTATTGTTTTTTAGGTTATTGTTCTGACATAATACTCGTGTGGATTATCTTAAGCATTTAAAATCATACTGGAGTCTTATTAAAAATTTTTGCATTTGATGCCAAAGTCAACGAGAGAGAAAATGCAGGTACAGTATAAAATGCTCTGCCATGTTGATTAGGCAGAAAAGGTTTTTAATTTGACATTTTATCCCTTTGATAAAGACCTTTATTTTCGTTGAGATATCCCTGCATGTCTAATACACTTAAATATTTGTATATATGCAAACTAGACATGCAGTAATTCTATAGTGATTGTTCAAAGTAAATCTTTTTTTTTTTGGCATCTTTTCATATTCTGATAGAATTCATTACTGATGGAGTCATATTAGCAGTGTTGATAAATATGTGGGGTCAGGGTTCGCTCACTGGTTGAGATGTCTGATTACAGATCAGAATAAGATGGGTTCAAACCCTAGCACCTCCAGGCTACCACTCTTGGGCCCTTGAGCAAGGCCCTTAACCCTCAACTGCTCAGATGTCTTATGAGAAGTCTCTTTGAATAAGGTTATCTACCAAATGGCGTAAACGTCTGACTATTATTAGACTAACTGTGACTAAAAAAAGTTTATTTGCCTTTAAAAAAAAAAAAAAAAGGACATGTAGATTGGGCTAACTGCTGTTCCCAAATTGCCCATGATGTGTGGATGTGTGTGAAAGTTAACTGGAGAGACCTACAAAACTAGACCTTAAATACATTCCCATTAAACTTTCATGAATGTAGCTTTGTGAAGTCCTCATTAGGCTTAAAAAGTCAGCCCTGTAGTTGTATTTAGCTAATTTGACTCATGGTTTATCTTTAACAGATTTTCCTTTAACCATCCTTTTATTATTTGTAATGTTGTTTGGAAACGATGTACGTAACATGCCCTTAATTGATGATGTGCGCCTGCTTTTATTTACTGCAGACCTCTGAGGGTAGTAGGAGGAAAAGGAGACGGGTGCTAAAATCCCACACGTTTGTTGATGATGAAGGCTGCATTGGTAGGTAACAGTTAATATGGGTACACACAGGTGTGTGTTTGTGTGTTGAGAAAATGTAAATCTCTTTTGGTGGAACATCGCTTATAAATCTATCATTATATCATTATACTGCTAGACAGCAGTCAAAGGAAATCATTCAGTCATCAATCATCGTCAGTCACACTCATGGACAATGCTGTAAAATTTGTGTCACCTATCAATACTTAAGTCTGATCATTTCCTTTCATTATCTTGTCAAACAATTGAGAAATTGTGTCATATCTGGTAACGAACATTCTTATTGCCACTTTAAACTTGCCATTGAAAAGCTTGTGTGATGATGAATGTGAACTATATATACATTGTCTTGAAAAAAATCAATATCGGGTAAATGTTAATTGTCGATTGTAATTTAATTTTAAAAATGAACCTCCCAAATATCTGAGATATAGCCTTTAAATATTTCAAACCTTTTTTTGGTTTTAATTTGGATTACAGCCTACAGCTTGAGAAAACAAACAAAAAAAAAACCGAGAAACTTAAAATCTAACAGCAAAAAGTACAGTACAAATATTCTGAAAAATCTGTCCATAAACTCTAAATGTCTGTAGCAATGTGACATTACATAGAGGAGATCAGCCTGTGGCTCAAATAATAAGGTGTTCTTGAAAACCAGGTTGCTTTAATATCAGCCTTCAACTTGTATTGTTGGGTCAGTTGGTTCTCATCTTTCTCTAGACAACACCACATAGATTCTTTATGGGGTTTAGGTTAGACATGTTTGCTGACCAATGAATCACTGTAACATCATGGTGAGAAAACCAGTTTAGTAATCGTAGTTTTGACTCTGTGGGCAGGTTCTAAGTCGTGCTGAAAAGGAAATCAGCATCTCCATAAAGCTTGTCAGCAGACAGAAGAATGAGCTGCTCTAAGTTCTCCTGGTAGAAAATATGCTTCAATACAGCAGCTTCTGTAGTTAACCTCTTCATGGAAGGTGTCGGTCATCGTCTTCTTGATAACGGTCAAGTCACCAGTCTTTCCAATGTGCATACTGAACTAGAATAGAATTTACTGAACTAGAATGGTATTTTACTCAAACTCGAACTGAAATATATTTGAGATACTGGATCTTTGATTTTCATGAGCGTTAAGCTGTAATCATCAAAATTAAAACAAATGTAATTTTACATTACATATGCTCATGAACTATTTCACAGTACATGTAATGAATCTAAAATATGAGAGTTATAGGAAAAAGGAAAATTATCTGTTTCACAATATTTCAATTTCTTTATATGTGTGTGTGTGTGTGTGTGTGTGTGTGTATAATATGTCAAAAAAAAAAATAAATTTTTTTAAAAAAAAAAAAAAATTATGTTATACAATGATCTAATGTATATACACGTAAAATATACACTAGACCATTTGTAATATTCTATGTCCGTGGTGAAATAGAATAGAATTAATATATTTGAATGCCTTATATTTGTCTTTTTATTTTTATTGTAAATACTGGAAACATTTTGGTTAAACCAGCCCCTCCCAGCTCCATGGTATAATTTGTTTTCCATCTGTGTTTAACTTAGTGACAGAAAAAGGCTACGAGAGTGAGTCTTACTCTGAAAATGAAGATGAACCCAAGGCAGCCACTCAGCCCTCTGAGGATTCAAGCTCACTGAAGCAGTCACTTGCAAGGATGGACGAGGAGAAAAAGGTCAAAGAGAAAAGTCAAAAGAAGGCTCCTGCTGCTACGAGTAAACTGACAAAACAAGCTTCAATCATGGGCTTTTTCCAAAAGAAATGAACTTCTTTTGTGGGCTCTCTGTCCTTGTACATCTGTGAATTTCCATTACTCTTATGGCTGGATATTTTTTGTGTTGGACTTCAGTACAATAATAAAACAGTAGGTGTCCCTGTAAAGCTTATCAAGTGTTTTGCCCATTAGTCTTTTTACAGAGGAAACCACTGAGATGCTGGGAACATTTTTGGGATACCTATACAGTATGTGGAAGATTTTAATCACAGATTATTCCATCACTGAATAGTGAACGTCTTTGAAATTGATTGATATTTTTTTTGTCATCCAGAATATTAAATATATTAAACTTTCATTGTCACATTAAATTTCTTCTATTTTTAGTCTCACTTGCTCTTTTCTGTACTTTACTGGGACTCATTGATGGGTTTTTGTGCCATATGGAGTTCCTAAAGATGATTTAATTAGTTCAGAAAGCTTGCTTTTTCTAAGGTTTATTTGCTTTTTGCAGATTGCCAAAGCTTTTCCTTTTTTTCTTTTACATTTTACATTTGTACATAACGTCAGTCTCTGGCACAGTTCTTGGCTTCATTTCAGGGGGTTGTGATTTATTAAAACAAAACTGACAGTTTGGGATGGCATGGGTCTGGGAATGTGTAATGAAAGTTCTCTGATCTGCTGCCACATACGTGACTTTGAGCTTTTCATGCCAACCAGAACTTTTCCCTGAACACTATTTCTCCCTGGCAGACACTGAACTTTATTTTTATGGAATTTAATCAGTGAATATTAAAGGTTTTAGAAGAACACTTAAGCCAAAAATTATACGTGCACCAAATGTAGTTAATCATCCAGAGTCTTGGGTTTTATACTGAAGTTGTTGCTAAGTACAGAAAGCTTATAGCCTCCAGTTTAGCACTGTATAAACAGCAGAGCCTTGAGATTTTTGCTGGCCATATTAATACTATTTGTAATAACTATACAAATCAAATGTGAATTTTATGAGCAACCCTCTTCAAATTATGAACTGAAGTATAAAAGTAATTTTGCTTCAACTCTGAGCCTTCAATTATTTATCCATTTTATTTCACTTTTCCTAAAGGTGATCTGTCAGTTCAGTTCAGTTATGAGAGGTTCTTAGGGTTATGCTCAGAATTGACTTGGTTATCATTGGTTAAGAAGCAGTCCTTGTCATCAATGTGGAAACAATTTTCTATACCAGGTTCTCTAGTCATGCAGGTTCTCTAATGTATGCATTATAACACCAAACAGCTAGGTGAACGAACAAGAGCTTCCTCATCCATTGCTGGTGTTTTTTGGTCATTGGAAAGGCATTCTGGCACTACAACTTTGGATTCATTGTACTCTTTTTTTTTTTTTTTTTTTTTTTACCTTCAAAGCTTGTTTGCAGAGCGTTTAGTTTTTAGGGGCTCCCTTCTCTGTTACCCTAAATAGTGTTGCTGCCATCCAATACATGACTCTTCCTATCTGTGAAAAGCTCCAACCCTGAGCAGAAGTTGTACTTGAAAATGGAAAATCTGTTGTAGGGTCTGGCTAGATCCATGATGACGCAGTGAGTAAGACCCATCTTTAGTGGTCCCCCATGTCCTGTGTAGACTTGCAAGTTTGGACATAGCCAGTGGAGCACTCTGCCATGTCCCATACCTTGAAACAATCTTGTTGGGTGGAGGGGAGATACTGACAGAAGAGACTTCCCTTAAATGTAATTTGACTTTAAATGAAAGTCATTAAAACATTTTTTTTTTAAAGTGTTCCATCTACTGTCAGAAAACCCACTTACCATGAAGAGCAGGGATCTTTCACTCCAGTATTGGAGGGCCAGTGTCCAGCACAGTGTGTAATTTACCAACACATTTACTCACCAACTGAACCTAGTAATTAACTGATTAGTTGAATTAGCTGTGATTGAGCAAAAGAATCACCAAACTGTTTTGGACACTGACCTTCCATTATTATTATTATTATTATTATTGTTATTAGAAACTGGAAACCATAGGGAAAGCTACTTCTTTGGTCACCAATACTCCCTCCTCGCTGGCAGCTGGGTAATGCTGATGGTGACAGCTTAATTAGTTTTAATTTACCTTACCATTAACAAGTGGACACACTTGCTGCTGAATTGGCTGATTCTGGCTGATTTGTTTCACATATATACTTTGCTCTATCACAATCACAGCTCATTATTTAAAATTGTGGAAAACAGCATTAACAATGTTGCTTCATCAGTCAGTCATTATCCTAGCCTGTGGTAATTTGCTTTTACGGCATGGGTGACAGTTCCCCATTTTCCGATAATCTTGGAATCCAGCAAATTCACAGAATGCGTCCTCCTTTTCCTTGTAAAAAACCTTGTCTTTCCTTGTCTTAACTGCTAAGCTGTCCTCTTAGCTGTCCTCTGCGTCATTGGTGCTCTCCCGCTCAAAATAATCTTTTTTATTATTAAATATGCCGGGCTATTCAAAGATCTTAGGAACCATACCATATTTTAGTTCAATTTTTATTCTATATGTTTATTCTGCCTGCATTATTATGTACAAAATCATTTCCAAACATAATAAAAAAAATATATGGATAAATAACATTAAAGAAGAATATTTGCATACCTGTAAAGAAAGCTGTGTATTACTTGACAGACCAGTTTTGTGGATATTTTTTTGGTGGCCAAGACTTTTGTATTATAAGTAAATCAGCTGTTAGGTTTTACTGAGCGTGCTGGAGAATTAGAGTTCTTCTGTTAACTTTTTCACACTAGCATTACCAATTTACAGCACCTTAGATTAGAGCCTACATAAATGAATTCTTTTTGAGTTCAGGTGGCAGACATCAGCATCCACTGTTTAGAGGAGACTGCATAAATCAGGCCTTCATGGTCAAGTTGCGGCAAAGAATTACTTCGGATGAAAACCGAGCAGACGAGACTGTCTTGGTCCAAGGAACACAAGGAATGGCAATTAGATCAATGCAAAACGCTCCTTCGGTCTGATGAGTCTCAATTTTATATTTTTGCTTCTAACCACCAAGAGTGTGCAAACCTGTCATCAAAGCGAAAGGTGGCTACTTTAAAAAATCTAAAATATTAAACGTATTCTGGGTTATTTAATACATTTTTGTTGAGTGAATAATTCCATGTTGGCTCTCCTTAGTTTCAACAGACATAAAGGTCCAATCAAAAGTTTAGAAACACCTTATAATTTCATGGTCTTTCCTGATTTTTTCCCTACATTGTAAAACAATACTGAAAGCATCCAAAATAAAAAAATTAAAAGGCTTAATACATGAACACACAGTTCATCTTTAAAACATTTGTTGAAAAAGTTATTTTTCTTTAATTGTTTTATTTAAAAAAGTAAATTTCACATATTTTAGATTCTTTACACATGAATAAAATATTTCAGCCCAAAAATCTATTATCTCAAAATGTTAGAATATTTAATTTATTGTTTGAGTAAATTCCTATTTGTACAGTATATAATACAATGTATTCCTCGGGCTAGTTCAGTATATGCGTAGGGAAGATTGCTGACTTGACATTTAAATAGAAAACAAAAATCAACACCCTCAACAAGGATGGCAAGCCGAAGAAGTTCATCATTGAAAGCTCGGTTAAGAAGAAGAATTACTGGGCCAATGCTGTAGTTGTCATCATTTCAGATAAAGGTAACATTTGCATTTCATTTAAAAATCAAGGTCTCAAGAG
Source organism: Clarias macrocephalus (assembly GCA_011419295.1). Lineage (NCBI taxonomy): Eukaryota > Metazoa > Chordata > Actinopteri > Siluriformes > Clariidae > Clarias > Clarias macrocephalus. The sequence continues at coordinate 14,328 of JAAGKR010004772.1, read as the reverse complement.
TCTGGAAGAAGAGTAAAGAGGCATAGAATCCAGGTTGCTGTAAAGTCCAGTGTAAAGTTTCTATAGACGGTGATAAGTTGGGGTGCCATGTCGTCTGCCTGTGTTGGTCTGCTGTTTTATCCTTTTGCTTTTATTACGGCACATGTCTGCAGTGGCATCGTTGCCATAAGCTTATGCAATGTCACAACATTTATTTCCATCCAAAGTCGCATTTCTCTCCAGTATCTCGTATTGATGATGGGAGAGTCAAAGCGCTGCATTCACAAATATTCTCAATGGGTGGTGACATTTTCACCTATTTACCTATTAATCAAGTAAACACATTACATGATAACCTGGGAAAAAAGGATTATCTAAATGAGGAAAGATATTGAATATTGAAAATATTGAAATTTGAATATTGAATACTGAAAAATTCAACCGTATTCTGTGTATGAAAAATTTGTGTGAAAAAAGAGGTGAAATACCACCTCACGTGAAAAAAAAAATGCATCCATTTTACTCATGCATATGTGGTGTTCCATGTGCGTCGTCTCTGATGAATGTGTGTATCACAGCTCTATATTCACTCTTCCACAGCATACACAAAACAAAGCCTGCTGCATGCGGAGGTAACATGCGTGAGGTGCCTGCTCTGGATCACTCATTGTAGTGTTGTTTAAAACACGAGGTGCCTCTGTGTCTCAGAGAAAATCTGTTGCTCAATTGCATGGCTATCGTCGGAAAAATAAGCTGGGCTACTTCAAAGTGCTCGTGACTTGGCATTGGGGTGTGTACGCGTGATTAACTGTTTCCAGGTTTGTGTTCAAAGGTGTACTCAAACACCGGTCGCGCTGGATCTCATCTCCTGATGCTAAATTCTAAATTAGATCTCCAAATGCTAATATGCACAAAACAATCTTGTCATAGCAGTTTTAAAGATTAATTAAATAATACACTAGACATTTTACATGCACAAGTGATTAATGATATTTTGTCCAAAATGCATAACTGCATTGTTTATATATAGTATAAACTTTCCATTGTTTTGTTCTATTCAGTGCTTTTGCCCAGTGTACGAGTTCAGCTTAGCTCTCTTCCTTTTGCCCAGTTACACAGATGTGGAATGCATTTTTCAGCCCAGGTGGAATAAATCAATAGGCATTTTTAAAAATATATCAAGTGAATCCACATTATTAAATTCAAACTGACTTCAGGCTATCTGCAAAGCCATTAAATATGAAAGTGTATTAGCACAGTGGATTTTGAAGATTTTTTCAAAAAAAAAAAAAATTATATAATATCTTAAATTAACATCTGCAGTATTTTGGGTATTTATTTTTAATAAATAAAATCTTCATGTCAAATTTTTAAGTTAGCTCCTAATATTATGTATGCCACTGTATCTTGAAACCAGCCTTACCAGCCACTCTTTTTGCTTTATTTTAAAAATAATTTATAACATATTGTTCCTCCATTCCAGGCTCGATTCCCATACAGAGATGGCTTCATGGTGCATGGAGTTTGCATGTTCTCCCCGTGCTTGGTGGGTTTCCTCCGGGTACTCCAGTTTCCTCCCACAGGCCAAAGACATGTAGGTTAGGCTAATTGGCGTTCCCAAATTGCCCGCAGTGTGTGAATGTGCCCTGCAATGGATTGGCACCCTGTCCAGGGTGTACCCTGCCATGTGCTCTAGGTCTCCTGGGATAGGATCCAAGCCCCCCGTGACCCTGAATACAGGATTAAGCGGTATAGATGATGAGTGAGTGAGTGAGAGTGTTCCTCCATTATTATTATTACCTCAAATAAAATAAAAAATGTGTTTAATATTTATAAAGGTTAGCTTGCTTCTGAATCCTTGTTGCTATTAGAGAACTGTGCTTTTTTTTTTTAGGCAGGACTGTGTCATTGTGATTAGCACTGTAGCATTTGCCTTCGGGTCTATATGCATGAATGTTTTCCCCATCCTTGATGGGTTTCCTCCAGGTCTTCCGGCAGTCCAAAGGCAAGCAGATTAGGCTAATTGCATTTCCAAATCGCCCGCAGTGTGTGTGTGTGTGTGTGTGTGTGTGTGTGTGTGTGTGTGTGTGTGTGTGTGTGTGTGTGTGTGTGTGTGTGTGCCCTGAGATGGATTGGCCTCATGTGAGGTTTACCCCACATAGTGCCCTGAGTCCCCTGGGATAGGCTCTAGGTCTCCTCCTGTACAGTATAAGCGGTAACAATCAATAAAAAAAAGTCTCTCATTCTGTGAAAGCAGATCTTTGAAGTGATTTTTAACACATGGTAATCTGACATGATCTATTCTTATTTGGCTTGTGGAAGATTTCCCTTTGTCCAAACTGTAAAATATGTATATAATGACTTTAGAAATGTGGAAGCATATTGTACCTTTGGGATTTGGGGAGTGTAGCGTCACAGGCTATTTTACTGTGTGTCTGGGAGGGTATTAGATCTGCACATCTGGAATAATCTTTACAATTCAGAAGGTTAGAAGGTTTTTTTTTTTTTTTCGAACTCGTGTTTGGATCAAGAATGGAGCTTTTAGATGGTTTATGAACATCATTAAACAGTGCTCATGCAAGTTCTGACTGCACCTCAGACACTACGGTTCTCATCCATCAATGTGTCAGTGTGTATGGGATATCCATTCATCATTATGCTTTTGATATGACATTTATGTGGAAACTGTGGGTTGGTCTTCCATGCCTTTGTGGCAGTTGTAAAACAAATGAATATCACTCATTTTAGTATAAGATACGAATGTGCAGAAAAACTGACAACAACTGACTTTTTATATACTCTACCAAATATTTCCCATTTTCTTCATCACTTGATCAAATCAGAGTGTTCTTTTGTGACCAACTAACAGTGAGGATCACTCTGAAGTGTTCCTGACATGCAGCACGCTACCGTCTGTACTCCCTTGGCATGAATCTGATCACCAGCTGAAACGATCAGGGCTCGACTTAATGAAGCAGAGTGAGAGAATGTAACCAAAACAGCTCTCTTTAAAGATTTCGGAAGTATTTTGATGGCATTAAATTGTGGTTTCCTTGAACATCTTAATCAGCTATAAAAGCAAACACATCAGAGTTAATTGCTTTACAGCCCCGGTTTGGCGCCCTTTGAGTCAGAAGGCCATCTAATTTGCAATGCTTCAGTTCCTTGATGTCTGTGAGGCACTACCGTAATCATTGCTTCAGAGCCAAAACTTTTACATGCTTATTCAGTTTTCCTAAACACAGCAGCATACAATTTTATATTATATTTATTTTATAATATAATATACACACATACTGTATGCACACACAGAGAGTGGTTCTTAGAATCTCAAAAGCATTCTACTTGAAACTGTTGATGAAATACTGTGTTTCCATCCTTATGGAAATCACATATACAGTATTTCCTGTAAACATAATATTTTGCATATGATTATGTGAGTCATATAGTGTATGTTATGTTATTATGTTCTGCCCTAACATTGCACACCAATGTTAGAATGATGCATTTGAAAAAAATGAGCATGTGGAAATAAATGCACTTACGGGAATATAACATACAGAACGTGAAACATCTAACATCAATTAACAACGTGTGTCTAAAACCCACATCAATCTTTTTTCTTTTTTTCAGTTAATATACTGTATAGCCATGTACTCGTTTCTATGAATCTGACTGCAATTCCATAAAGGGTCACTCCAGCAATCTTCGCTTATAAGTCAGTAACATTTGTGCATTATGTTCAGCACTGAACAAGTTTGAACAATCTGGAGTAACATTTCTAGATAGGCAGGAACAGCAGCGGCACAGTATACAGTCTGACAACACCGGGGTCCCTGACTCTGTTTTGAGCTTGGTTATTGTGTATGTGGGTTTCCTCTGCTTTTCCTATTCACAGAAACACCCCAGTAGTTGGAGTAGTTACAGTATACTTAATTACCCCTAAGGGTGAAAGTGTGTTCTTGGTGTTCTTTGAATAATTGGAGTTTTACCCAGTGGTTCTACCCAGTTTTTCCACCGGTAGGTTGTCTTTCTTCATAGCAACAGAAGCGTCAACATTTTTAGGTCTGCTGAATGTCTTACCACTGGAAAGAAAAAAATCCTTCAATTTTTATGGCATGAAGACACAATAAACAGCTTGTTTGGTGATTTAGTGACTGTGCTGGGCCTAGTGCAGAACTGTAAATATTGTTGAATGGATAATTTATTTCTCTCCTGACGAGCATGCCTGTGATAACTTTGTCTTGCCTGTACGAGGGCTAATCAAGATAACTGAACACTTTTATTTTTGCAGTAATGTTTTAAAACGCAGAAGACCTTTCCCACAATCAGATTCGAGAGTGCAACTAAAAACCTTTCTCTGTGTACATTTAAGGCTTTAACATGGCTGTAACGTTGGTATTAGGCCTGAGCAGGAACAATCACACAGAGAACTGACCCTTCTGCTTGATTTATACCCACTGACTGCCCCCAGCTGTTCAAATTGCCAGAGCCAAGACTAAGCATGCATAGCGGAATTGGCCAAATGCTATTTAGAGGGAATTCAAAACCAACCTCCGTCTAACGATGAAAGGACCAAGGAGATGCCAAAGATGGCAATGCTTAAAATCAAGTTTGTGCTCCAGCAAGTGTTGAACTCTGTGGGAAATGTGGCACAACGTTCCAAACTCATCAAACCAAATATAAAACAGGTATAAAATGTGTAATGTTAGATCCCTTCTCAGGCTTTAGGGTCTAGACCTTTCATTTTCCCTATATATCACAATCCATTAAACACAGACACTGAGAAGTGAAGAATAGGCTGAGTTCTTAAATCAATCGGTACTGTAGCTCGAAAAACAGCTATTAAAACCAAAGCATTAGTGTTGAGCACTGCAACATATCACAAGCTTTCATCAAAGGCATAAGAAGGATTAAATGAAGCAAACTAATATACACATACAAAAAGACAGGATAGACAGCAATATGTGAGACTTTTGTTATATGTTTCATGTCTTCAGTGTTCTACTGGCTTCATGCCATGTTTTGTCTACACATCAAACACAGTTAACATTAACTCCCCCCCACAAAACTTACAGTTACACTTACAGTTTTATCACACTGTATGTTCATTTGTGTAATCTTTAGTGCTTGTTTAGTAGAATAAATAAGCTTGTTCGAGTTCATTACACCTGTGACCGTATTCCACATGTGCATTCTCAATCACTGCAAAGGATATGTTACAGATGTCAGAGAAGCAGGCTGAAATATAGCAGCACAATGGTGAAAAAAAAAAACCTATGGGAATTTTACTCTGAATAATTACCTGACATGACTTTCACTTAAAAGCTGGATACTGCTACAGTCTGTGCTAGAAAAGGTTCAGTTGCAACCTACCGGTGGTACTGTTATGCTCCAATCCACAAAACTTTCACCATATCTACCATAGGCTATTTGTTATTGGCAAATTCTTTCTTAAATTGCTGCTAGAACAAATTTGCTGCTACTAGAATCTATTATAATATTGAAAAATATGTGTGCACTACGGTATATCCCACACTAGAACTTTATACTGGTTATCCTGTTTAGTCACTTCTGCACTCTTCTCATTTGCACACATGCATTTTATGTAGGTGGGTGTAGTCTCATGTAAGTCTCATGTTGTTTTATGTAGCATTATGGTTTGGAGAAATTTGTTTTATTTTACTGTTTTGAACCAGCTGTTCATGTTTGCAATGCCATTAAAAGCCATTTGGCTTGAATTGCAGTGGGTGCCAAAAAAATCTAACAGAAGTAAATAAAATTAAAACGTTTTTTTTTTTTGTTTGTTTGGATGTACAATCAATGAGGGCTTGGGGGTGTTTAGCCCTGCTAGCCTGTTTATACACGCCACCCCTTGAGCACAGAGTCTTCCTTTGAGTCACTCTCAAGAGAACAAATTGCCAGAAAGTGCCAGATCCAACAGCCAGCAAAAATAATTCACAGCTTCATTGTGTGACCATTAAGGTCTTCAACTGAGGGGCTTCTGTTGCAAAATATTTTGTCAGGCCTTTAGTGAGAGATGAGCAGTGCTATCTGGCACTATGTGTGAGTCCAGGACAATGACTCATTGTGCTCGGGGAGGGAGGGAAAGTGGGCTTTTGGGGTTCAGAGAAAAGGGAAAGTGGATATTACTCTTTGAACTTCTCCAGTCTGGGTCTGTGGCCAGGCCCAGTTCACTGTGAACAAGCATGGTTTAGCCTCCACCTGGTGACCCATACAAGGCCGCCGACAAGAAGCTGACAGGCCACGTCCTCACCAAACCTCGACTTGGCTGCAGAACGGCATCTCCATTAAACTAACAATCCTCTGGGAATTTGTTATTGAAATCATGTCAGTTGCCTCCGCCGAGAAAATTGCACTGTACTGTGATGTGCCACAACAGGTGGCTAAAAGTCTGCTCACCAAAAAAAAAAAAAAAAAAACTTTACAAATACTAGATCTGTTAATAACTACATGGTTAATAAGCCATACAGTATGTCTTAACAAGGCCTGTCCTGTTCTGTATTCTTGGAAAATTTCTGACCTACATTTATATCAAATTAACAGAGCTCTCTTGTTGCTCCCATGCTGTTAGACTACCACAACCCTTGAAACAACAAACTATAACACTGTAAGACAGGCCAACATTTTAGAAGAGAGCAAGTAAGAGCCCCAAATCCTAAAAATCCTGAAGTGCCTTGAATGGTTCATTGTCCAGCCAGAACAGCTTATGTAAGAACACTTGCTTGTGGTCAGAAGTTCTCACATTTAATTTCTCTACCAAGGTATAAAATGTCCTGTGTATACAGACATACTGTAATGTTCCTTTCAACCGTTCATTATTGCATTAATCTGTTCAGTCAAAATAACATTATACAAATAATATTAATTACAATAAATATTAACATTCGTTTTAGTATTTAAAATATTTAATGGGTGCATAACTAATGACAGTAATAAAAAATGTGGCCTACATCAACTTTATAAAAGCATCCTGGCCAATAATCTGCTTACAATCCTACTTATATTTCTCTTTAATTACTGTACAAATACAGTGATTGCTTTGTTTGAATCACATCCACAAGTCTTTTGTTAATAAAAAGTACTATTTCCATTCTTCCCTTTCTTTCCTCAGAACTAAGACATCTGTATGTGTTTACTTTCCCTTCTGTATTTTGACAAGACCACACTACTGACTTCACTCCAGTTCAAGGCCTCTACAAAAGCTACATCTCACATGGGACAGTTCTTCTGCCTGTATCTGTTTTTCCACTAAAAACACATTGTGTGTTCAGTTTTTTTTTGTGTTCTGATAATAGAAGAGGTGTTGGATGCTGGGCTGATACACTTTTCCAAAGCAGAGACGACACTCAGAAGACTAAGACGTGCAAAGAATATCCAGCTGATCGGGGTTTAGGTACTTCACTACCTCCTTAATGCCATCTTCACACGTCCTGTTCCTACTAAAGTCTTTATCCTTGTCTTCTTCCTCTTTAAACTTTCTCCAGGCATCTGACAGAAACAAATATACACAATAAAACACTATAATTATATTTCATGACTGTCTGAATTGAAAGACATATTGAAAAACATAAAAAAAATACGGAATGCTTTGAGGGTTGTGATGAATTACTGTTACCACCCTGTAGTTAATTACAGTATTTTCCAAGAACAGCTTGTCAAGAACTATTTTATTATAGTCATGTAAATTTTATTATTATTATTATTATTGTAATATGACCACAATACAAAAAAAAAAACCCTCACACACTCTAATATTTTGTTGTGTATTCTTTAACACTGCTTACAGAATGAATTCACCATGGCATTGTTTTAAAAACCAATTATTTTGACCAGACCTGCATAAATTTTTGACCAAGATTTGTATTGATTAAAAGAGAGTCAAAGTACTGTGTAAAGTGTTCTAAGGCACGACCTAAAGACTTTCAATGATGGGCAATTTATGCATAAATGATTCCTCATGCTCCCAGAAACACTCTTGGACAATGTAAGTCTGATGAATACTGGTATTCATCATGCATCCTGGAGTATGCCCATGTCTTTAGGGATAGCCTGGCCATTCAGTACAGTACATTCAGGTAGTCAGCTGACTTTATATTATTGCCGCCTAACATTGCTAGACATGACCACCTGAAGCAACCTCAGATCATAAAACTGCTTCCAGTGGCTTGTACAGTGGGCAATATACATGATGAGTGCATCGCTTTATGCACTTGTTACCCTGACATGCTCATTGGTCTGGAATAGTGTCAATCTGGACTCTGGACCCATATGACGCTTTTCCATTGCTCCAAAGTCTTTATGCTACCTAGCACCCTGAAACTTTTTTCCTGATTAGTCTCATGAACAAGCCTCTGGAAACAAGTGGTTTTCTTATGATCACAGCTGTTTAGTCCCAATCCTGTGTGAGTGTGGGAATTTTTATTTTTTACTGTGACAAATTTAACACGGTCAATTTTGATGATGAAACTTGTCATCGCTTATCATGGTCATTCATTATTTTTTTCATGATTTTTTTCTGACCACATTTTATCTGTGAATTTGGAAGTTCACCACTGACCTATTTTTATCCCATTTTCCAATAATTTGACCTTTCTGAAAACAGCAATCTTGACCATAAACTTTTCTATGATGCATATTCTGAACGTAGATTTAACATGGTGCTGGAAGCATTCCTTAAAGTTTTTGTTCATATTCAGATTATAGCTGTAGATTTTTTGGCTGCACCTTCATGCTCTATTGGACTGAGATCTGGTGACTGTGAAGGCCATTTGAGTACAGTAAGCTTATTTTCATTTTATTGCCTAGTTTGAGATAATTTTAGCTTTGTGACATGGCACGTTATCCTGTTGGTCATAAAGTGATAGACATGGTCAGCAACAACAGGTAGGCTGTGGCATTTAAACAATGCCCAAAGTATGCCAACAAAATATCCCCAAACCATTATACCACCACCCACCTGAACTGTTGATATAAGGCATGATGGATTCGTGCTTTCATGCTTAAACCAAAATTGATCCTATCATTTGAATTTCACAACAGAAATCAGGACTCTACAAACCATCTTCTGTTGTCCAATTTTGTTGACCCTATGCAAACTGTAGCCTCAGCTTCATTTTCTTAGCCGACCAGAGTGGCACCAGGTATGGCTTCTGCTGCTGTAGCCCTTTAAGGTGTGACGTGTTAAGCATTCACAGATGCTCTTCAGCATACCTCAGCTGTAACGAGCTGTCACTTGAGTTACTCTTGCCTTTCTATCAGCTCAAACCAGTCTGGTCATTCTCCTCTGATCTCTGGCATCAAAAAGGCATTTTTGCCACAAAGAACTGCCGCTCACTGAACATTTATTTTTTTCAGACAATTTTCTGTAAGTCACAGAGATGATTGTGCATGAAAATTCCAGTAGATCAGCAGTGTCAGTAATACTTGTGGCTCGCAACCATGCCACGTTCAAAGTCACTTCAGTGGATTGTCTTCACCATGTCTACACGCATAAATTGCTGACATGTGATTGCCTGATTAGATATTTGTGTTAACAAGCATTTAAACAAGTGTATCTAATGAGTAGACCAGTGAGTGTATATTTAATGTTTATGGAAATGTGTTTCTTTTATTAACAATCTCTCCAAAAAACATAAAGGGACATTATTATTAATGAATGTTACAAAAATCTTTCCAAAAATGCCCCTTTGTCAGCAATATTGTCTCTGTACATGCATATTGTACATGTAGTTCATCTTCAGGTACTTAAATGATTTTTTTCTTGTAAACAGTGTCTCCTATCACACCTTTTACAGCATTAATATTATGAAAGAATAATACATGGAACCTCACCTTCATCTAATGTAGTCAGGAGAATATAATTCTCTGGATGCTCCATAAGGTCCTTCTTTTGAACATCACCAGTTTCCATCAAATGCAATGCACCTAGATATATCAAACAAGCATTACTCCCAATGGAGTTCCTAGTTGCTACTGTAGTCTCTAATTTATGACTATTAAAGGGATAGTTCATTGAAAAATAAAATGTACACTGTAATAAGGGGGAACACCAATATGGCACCACAGAATATGTTGTTAAGTGTGGGAGGCCCAGTGCAGGAACTAGAGGGGAGCGTTGAGACGTGGGGTGATTATATGTACTTTGGCGGAAATTAATCGGTTAGGGCAAGCACTTCGTGCAGTGCTAAGGAAATGGCACTTATACGCCGCTTTGTAACTCTACTAAAGAAAGGGGAGTGGCTTGTGAATCATATGCCTCTAAACATATACTGTATATACATCTATTCCCCTTCTTTGTGAAATAAAAAATGTTTATCATTTACTTATTTTTTCCAAATATTTATTTCTTTATTTATGTAGGGATATATATATTTTTTATCTTTCAGACCTCTTTTCAGTTTTCTCTTTTCTTTATCTTTTCACTTCTCTCTTCTCTTTATCTTTTCCTATACCAAAGCAATGCTCCCAGACCTGGTGCTCTCTAAATGTTTGCACATAGTGTGGCGGTTCCTGGGGGTTTAAATAACCTACCGGACAGGTGTTGGGCGTTTGCTCTGATTCGCGACATGGCGGTGTTGACTAGCCACCGTGGCCGTCCGCCGATCTGCCTGCCTATAAATCTGCGTAATTGTCCACAGATTTGTCCTTCGCACAGGCGGCTGTGTTACAGTACACAATATAACTCTCTAGTTGACTAACTATGTAAGACATTTGTAATTCTTTATTACATTATAACTTCAAGAGTTATGTAGCTAACCAGTAACATGGCCCAAAGGTCTGAGATGATTTTTACATTATAAATATAAAAATATATCCAGGGCACAATTAACACCAAAATCCCTGAGCAGGTGATGCACATGCTCCATTATTATTGGTGCCTTTCCAAATGCTAGCAATATCAAAAACAGGAGGGAATTGTTGGGTGCCATTAGTGTCCTATTATTAATAGATGTTTCAAATTACATCACAAAGTTTAATAACCACCTTAAAAAAAAGATTGTAGTATTTTGTTACTAAAGACTTGTAGTTTTTAGTAGAGTAATTGACTATATGCTGATTATATTAAGTATATAATTGTTCAAAAACATTATACAATTTAGTATATAGTAGTATATATAGATCATATCACATTGAATGCTTTCATTAAAAAAAATACTGTATATATGGGAGCATTCTGATCCACGGTGTGAGAAGGCATCGTAGGTGTTCATAATCTTTACCATCAACTGTTTTCCACACTTGCACCTCAACCTCAGTGGCTCCTTGTCTCTCAATGGCAATCTTTCGCACCGTGTCCTCCATATGAGCAGTAGATGAAGATTCAACTTTATATACCAAAAGGCTGTTGCTGTCCTGTCCTAGATAACAGTCTGTCCTATTGTTCTCATTCTTACTTTCTGTCAAATAAAAAATGCAAAGAAGTGTCAATATTTGAAACACATACTGTAGACAAATCTTGTAGGATTTATCATGAAAGTGGCAGATGGACAATAAAATTAAACTGTATTGTGCTACCTGGGCAAATTTTACAGCATTTTCCATCTATCTTCATGGGGTGTTTGCATGGGTATTGGTTGGGGCAGGTTAAGCGTCTGCACTCCTGAAGGCCATCTCTGCAGGTGCACAGGATGCACTCCAGAACTTTCCCCAGCACAGGGTGCCACACATCACCATGGGAGTAGGTCTTCCCACTGTACGTGCAAGCTTAGACAAACAACTGTGAGAAAATCTTGGCTCCAAAAATATCTTGACTGCATTATGCTCTAATTTTCTTTTTACTTGCTGAGTCACTTAAAGTGTAACAGAAAAGAATGCAATTTTAGCTAACTTGATACAAGTCTTGTTGGAGGACAAAACTTTATCGTTTGTACCTAACAAAAACAGTTTCTCTCTTTGTCATCAGTGGATAATATCACATGGATACTACAGATTTGTGCCAAAGAGCTGGTACTGTAATTATAAATCACTGTCATGCACTCGTCCCAGGACGATAAGTGTCTGAATATTCTACCACAATCAATATTATTAGATTTTTTACTATACAGTTATTGGCCATAAAATGTCGCCAAGAAAAAGATTATAATATAAATAATATACAATTTCTAAATAATCAGCTAGGCCTCACATACCGTTTAATCATACCATTTCTCCCATTACCATTACCTGGCTAAGAAACCATACCCACATTTCCACAAAGGACCTCAAAGACACACCAACTGTGTCTCACAATTTCAGCTTGGGATCTTGTGAAGCTTACCTCTCTGGTGTTTGCGCTGTAAGAGGATCTTCACTGTGGTATCAGCCGCTCCTTTAAGGTGCAGTGTTTGTAGGTTAAGGCCTCTTGGTGAGCCTCGAAGTACTGCCGGTGTGACACGCGTGGCCCGGTTCTTCACCTGCTCTCCACTGCACTGATCCACAGAATGCCTCTTAAGATTGAGGAGATACAAAAAGATGTTGGGTCTTTGTACGTAAATGACTCATGGGCAAATGCAACTTTCTAACAGAGTCTCCCCATCACAGGACAGCTAACTTTAACTAAATTGAATTTAACTAAATTGAATATGCTTAAAAACTTTGAACTTTTGATCAAAATCTGTATCGCCTTATAATATTCTTTTTTATTTATGGTTGTTTCTGCTTCCATCCATCCATCCATCCATCTCTTTCATTTATATTTATTTAGACTGAAACTTTACTGCAGCATTTTTCAATTTTATCCACAAAGGTGCGGTAGGGCTGCAGGTTTTTTATTATATCCCAATTTGAAGGATGCTTAATAGCTGATTATACAATAGTTAGTTCTAACCGACAAATCTGGAATTGGTGGTGATAATGCACGATAACACCACCTCAATGTTTAACCTGGTTTGACACAGCATGTGTGAAAGTACACCATTGTGAGGAGAGAGCGACTGCCTGCCAAAACCACAATCAATATCAGTCACAGAAGTGCTTTCAGCATGAAAACACATCTGATAGCATTATATCATCTTTAAAAAACACTTTGACTCCTTGTTAATTGCTTCTACGTTGTTCTGAGATTTACAGGACTGTCCATCACCTCCATGTTTTATTCTCCTCACCTTACAGCTACATACAGTAGTAACAGTAAGAATTTAAAACTACTTTCACCTGTTAATTATACTAACTAGAGGTGCTCCGATCAGGATTTTTGGGGCCGATCACCGATCTCCGCTCACTAGAAGCTGTATCAGCCGATACCGATACCGATCACCGATTACAGGGTCTACTCGAAGCCTTATCATGTAGCATTATTTATTAAACTATGTCTAACAACAATGTAAATTAAGTATTGAAATTACAAGAAGAGGAATATACTGAATTGACAACTGTATTTATTGGCAAACAACATGTGCAACACATCAACTTAAAACATAGTAGCCTGTGCTTGGTTAGTAATTGGGAACAGCTTAGAGCTTGATAAATACAACTTTCCTGTAGATTGTATAAAATTAAATAAAATAACAGACAAGTAGGATGCGAGTCGCCGGAAGTTCTGCAAGATCCGCAAGCATACGCGAGGACCGGCAAAAACATTAAACGTTTCATTTTTCATGTTTAAAACATGTTTAAAAAATTAAACATGTTTAATTCTTCGCGCGGAAAAATGGAAATGTAATTACAGCGGCAAAACTCGTGGTGAATCATGATGAACCGTACTTGCGGCCACCGAGTGAAACCGCGTAGGTGAGATAGGGGAATTATACCGACAGTGAGTGGCGGCGCGCGAGTTGCTGAGCTCGATAGAGATAGACAACTTTGAAAACTGCTCGTGTTCCTTTACGTGACTAACCTTCAAATGTATGATGAGGTTCGTGGTTTTAAAATGCTTTTGGTGCTTCCCGCCTCGTGGAATTGGCTTGTTACATACACAGGCTGCAGATTGCTAATGTATTGTCTTTTTCACACAACATGTAGATTTGCCAGACCGGTGAAGCCATTTTAGCAGCACGCAGAAAAATTGTCCAGCGAGTTTTGCGTCAACTGATCGGCTTTTCTACAGGGTGGGCCATTTATATGGATACACCTTAATAAAATGGGAATGGTTGGTGATATTAACGTCCTGTTTGTGGCACATTAGTATATGTGAGGTGGCAAACTTTTCAAGATGGGTGGTGACCATGGTGGTCATTTTGAAGTCGGCCATCTTGGATCCAACTTTTGTTTTTTCAATAGGAAGAGGGTCATGTGACACATCAAACTTATTGGGAATTTCACAAAAAAAACAATGGTGTGCTTGGTTTTAACGTAACTTTATTCTTTCATGAGTTATTTACAAGTTTCTGACCACTTATAAAATGTGTT